>JAECUM010014659.1:0-15492 GCA_016617855.1 Megalonaias nervosa
TAATTATGATTTTTATTTAGTATATTAGTCGTACGTAATTTGCCTGCTTATAACCATGTAATTTATTAGATCTTTTAGGTAACAGGCAATATTGATCTGCATGTACTCTTCAGCTTCCGGACTACTGTGTAGAATTAGTATTTATTTAAAAATAAAGTAAATCTACGCTACAGTTTTACAATAATTGTGATTTTTATTCAATATATTGGTCGTACGTAATTTGCCTGCTTATTCAGTGTTGGGTTAACTACATAATAATTTTAAAACGTATATTTGTATGAATCGGAAAGTGGTGCAGTGTTATAGCGTTGGATTCTCGTACTCAAGGTCCGTGGTTCGATTCCCATGATCGACATATGTCAATGGAAGCGATTTTGATGCCATCTATCTAAGATAATTCGGGGTCCGGAGAAATCCTCGAAATCCACAACAGACAAAATACACTCTCCCACCATGTCAACACGTGGTGGGTGTACTTTTGCACTCCCCGGGGTTGATTATGGGGGGTAGAGTGTACAAAATCTGTTGGGCGTAGATAAGGCCCCCGTTCATAATCATATGTATATAATCATAATCATATGTATATAATCATCTTCAAAAAACAGTCCTCTCTGGGGACTATTATTTTTATTTTAAACAAATATTTATTATATAATGAACTACGAAAACGTTAATGATATTATCTCTGCTATTAAAAAAATTACAACGTGACGGAATAAAGATATCTGATAATCTTGATCCTCAGAAAATTATGTGATCTTGAATCATTACAACAACGAAAATTCGAAAATAAATATACATTACCATCCGATTATAGATTCATGAAATTAATTTACCAATCTATGTTAGAATCCTTGGCAATGGTAAATGACACACAGGTAAAGCTATTTGCACCTCTTGCACGTTCAATCGAAAAGATTAGATCCGAATTGTCTCACGAGTACGAAAGAAAAAAGATTGTGGACAATCGTGTAATGCAATTGAGAAAGATTATGTTATTTGATTCTGTCAAAAATGAAAGTGACACTGAGAGCAGCGACAGTGAAGGTGGACCCTTGACTGTGGTGATTGCTAAACAAAACCCTTGGCAAAATTGACAGAGTCGAACTATACAGTAAAAAAATATTTATTTATTTTGAATCAGATTATTATTATTATTTTTTTTTGTTGTTATTTTAAGTACCAGTGACCCACCTACAGAGGACAGAGTTATCTCGTTTAATCTTCTGACACAATAGGGATATATTCAAATATTATCTGCCCATTATATTTTATTGAAAATGCAGATTTGTATGTTTTATTTGCGACAAATTGTACCGATTGTGGGTGTATGCAAAAATATTTGGCAGATGCATTTATTGATGGAAAAGTTATTTCTTGGCCTGTTTCTGCATTTACGGCTTTAATAGCTCTCTTTCCAAATATTTTACACCTTCCTGTATTTCCACGTGCAGAATTCTTACTCTGCGTAATAGCTTGTAGGTTACATAAATAATTATTTTTTGGATTTCCATCAATATGATCGATTACAAGTCCATCTTTAATGACTCCATGAAAACATTCATAGATGAATCTATGTGAGAAATAATTTTTATTTCCACTGGTACTAAATCTAAAATGACCAAATTTATCAACACTACCGACTGGTGTTTTTGATCGGCAGTTTCTGATAACACCATCACGAGATGCTTCATAATTGTTAATAATTGGATGCGTTACAAACTCATTTTGCTCCATTTATATAATAATAATATTTGTTTAAATCATTATTTTGAAAATCTAGCGAGATAATCTTCTGCGGTTTTTATAGGAGATTCGACATTTTTTATCGTAATATCCTTTTAGTTCTCTATACTTTTTATCAACACATTTTGCACACAACTGAGTTTTTCCTCTGACTCCAACACCACACTGCACACACGGTTTTGGTCCTAGACTACTATATCTAACGCTTTGCACAAGGTAGCCGCATAATTCATGTACGCATGCTTTGTTACAAGGAGAAGTATATCCGATCATAAGCCAATTACACCGATTCTTTGTATAAATCATTAGATATATATATATATATATATATATATATATATATATATATATATATATATTCAAATTCAATTTAAATATATATTTGTCTTAATTATAATAATGGAGGAATTATCCGCAATTGAACCTTATAGAGCTAGATTTGATCTTGACGGACTATCGAGATATAAATTTAGTTTTTCGATGCAAGATCTGGCTTTAACAAATGAGGATATAACTAAACGTATCCGTGAAGGCAAGAAGGAATTTCGTGACGATGGTGCGGCTCATGTGTGGTCAACATTCAGAATTGGAAATGTTGTCGATACTATAATGAATGACAAACGAGGAAGAGAGATTATTAATCACCTTGATGTTCAAAAATATTTCATTTTAATAAAATTTATTGTAAGGACAGACGACGACACTTGGATTATCCGTGACAAACGTGATCCTGTACGCATGCAGTCAGGAAATAATATTGTTTTACTAAACAAAAATTCCAAACCCGGAATAATGACTGGTATTGACAAACCATATTATGAACGAGCGTATCCTGTGACTGCGGTTGTCTATGCAATATATCCGCTGAATAATAAACCTGACGTCAATGATCTCAAGCCGATGAGACTATCAGAGTTAAGAATAAATTGTGTAGATGAACGAGTTACAGAACACTTCACAAACGCAATACGTGGCAATGGTTTAACGGATTTACGGCGTAAAAAAATAAATACGTGGGCAGAAACAGTTAAAGACACCGGAGCATCTATCAGCGACGTTGCTGAACTGGGAAAGAAATTAAAATTCCCAATAACAGTGAAGACGTTAACCGGAGAGATTTTGTATAAATCGAAATATGAATCAACAGGAGCTTCGATAGATATTATTGATCATAACGCACATGCATGGACTGTGGCAGTAACAATATTTCCACGAGACAGAACGGTTAAATTTTATAATGGTCATATATTTGATTTTATCAAAAATATCAGTAAAAGTGACCCTGTATCTGTTTGGCTGTTTCAAAGTTCGGAATATGATTATCATGATCAGTTTGTACGGTCTAATGGTGATATTTATCGTACAGAATCTCTCCACGAAGAAATGAAAAATCTTGCATTAAAATATACCCCTGATGATATTAAGGTTGGACAATTACTGAATAATTGTATTACTGTTCCATCAGTTGCTGCTCATGCTGCTCAGGAGAAAAATTCATGGAAACCAACACGATTGGAATTTCTTGAAGATGTCCAACACAGTTGTGAGGAATACGGACACGGTGGATTATGGAATACTAAATACAATTATAGAAACGTTATCTCAGTTGATATGGTAGCATGTTATCCTGGAAGTTTTCTTGGATACGGAGAGAGTTCTGAATACTTTAAGAGATTTGGACATCCGACACACGAGATGACCAGAGTTGCGATAAACGGACCCTTACCAGATTTTGACTTAACCGGATTCGCCTGTTTAGAGTCATTTGAGTTTTACGGGGATCTCCATCCGATTGTTCATGCGTGGTTTGGAAGACATTTTTCAGAAAAATGTTGGGCTCCAATAGTACTATTACAGTACATGCTTGATGCTGGAATTTTAATATCGTTAAAAGTGAGTGAAGCAATTATATCATACCGCGTGCAGAAACAAATTTTGTTGCCAGAACCGGATATATTTAATATTAATGATGCTAGGAGAAAATTTCCTAATCTTAACGAAGATGATATTGTTAAAATTACTAATAATATACGTAAATGCAGGAAAAAACACGATGAGAAACTTGCAAAAGATCTCGCCAGAAAAATAATCGGTAAATTTACGCAAGGAGGATCATATGATCATAAACGACATTGTACAAGATTAATTATGGACGATGCTGAACTCGATTTTATAACTGCTGATACAACGGAGAAAAACACATTTATAAGTCGAAGTAATGCTTATTTATCAGACGGAACAAAATTAGGTACAATTGTGAGCTATACTAATGGCGAGTCACCGCAGTTTACTCATTTAAGATCTTCGATGCTCGCATACGTTTCGATAAATCTATTATCAATGATAAACAAATTTCCTCTGATTGCAGTCAGAGTCGCGACAGATTCATTTTATATAAATAAAAAATATGAGGATTTGTTAAAACAATTGCATATTAACAATCATGCATCATGGGGCGAATGGAGAATAAAACATGAAGATATACTTAGTTATTCTGAATATGCCGACATTGAATTTAAAGAAATATATTACAAGAATAATCAAATATCAGAATTGTCATGACAACGTCATTGTTGCCATCTGTATATGATCCTGTGGCTAGACATAAAACCGTTTATCTTAATGGGTGTGGTGGTTCAGGTAAAACAACACGCGCGATTGAATTATTTAATAATTGTTCAGATATGATTGTTTTGACACCGACACTTAAACTCGCCAGAGAAATAAAAGAACGAGGAATCAAATCTCAAACTTATCATAGTTTCTTCAGATGGTGCGGAGACACATGGACTCCATCGCGGATGGGTGAGAAATACATTCCTAAAATTATTATATGGGACGAGATTTGCACGGTGTCGCTGGAGGTATTAAAAATACTTCTTGATTGGCTGTTATTGAAGAATACTGCTGTGACAGTGTGTGGCGATCATGGTCAACCGCCACCTTTTATTGGATCGTCTCCACATGAGTGGCTGAAAACATTTGTAGATTATTACGAAGAAATAACTGATGACCATAGAGCTATTGATAAATCACTGAAAGAGTTTAAAAAGTTAATAAGACTACAGCCAGATAAAATACAGTGTGAGATAATGCGTAAAGTAATTCCAGAAACTCCTATGAATGATTTTTGGAATTTATGGAGACCTGCTGATTTGATAGTTGCAAGTAGAAAAATTGTTCGCGATACACTTCAACAACAATTATTTACGTTACATAAAGAAAAATTTTCAAATCTACCTGTACCATTGTGTTATCGCCCAGCAGATACTCGACGACAGCATGTTGATGTTGAGATTCCTGGTGATGGAATACAAAATCTTGTGCTAAATGATATTGTTTTAGTTGTTGTTGATGTGGTTGAGAGCGCGTTGAGCATGGATAAATCGCCGTGGACGTTAGGATACGCTATAACGATTCACTCGTCATAGGGATTAACTATTACTGATACAAATATTTGGATTGTCGATGATCGTATTGAGTAGTCAAATTTAGTTTATCTCGCAGTGTCTCGAATCAGAAGAATATCTCAACTACACAGGGTTATCATGGATTGCGTAATAACCGAAGAAATCACTAACAACTTTGTCGTCATCAAGAAAAAATTAGCGAGCTATAAGCAATGTGAAAAAAAAAATAATCGCGACTTTGATATGGATGCTGAATTTATTATAACACTAAAACAACGACAGAATAATCATTGTGCGAATTGTAACGCAGTAATGTTGTGGCAGTATTCGAATATTGATATCCAAATAACCGCTCAGCAAGTGTTCGATTAAATCGTTCAACGGTTGCCTGATCATGATGAATTTCAGTGTGTCCTCGTCTGATTTTAACGTTATATTTTTTCATAATGATGATACTGCACCAAGAAAGTTTTTGCCAGGATCAACCTGTAGCAACTGTGGCCATCGTAGACCACCTTGTGGTTCGGATCCTCGTTGATAAATTCGTTCAAACGCAGATGAAACTTCAGTTGCTGTTTTTGTTGACAGTGGTTCTGCTTCTTTATATCTACTTGCAACGTCAACGACAGTTAACGCGTATTTGTATGTGCGCGATTGACGTCTACCAGTTTTAATGGTATCGTGTGGTAAAAACAAAATATCTGCTTGATGAACTTCATTGGGAGTAATGACATCAAAATGTGCATATTGAATTTTTTTAGGTGGTGGTAGATAAATTTTCCATATTGCCTGTCGTGCTAACCACGCTGCAGCAACATCACGTGAGACTTTTTCTACTTCAGCAAGTTTACTAATTGCTGCTTTGCCTCTCCAATATCCTCTTGGGCTATAATAAACAGATTCCATTATAATGGTTATCTATGATTAATTACCAGCTCCTAGCACTAGTTTACCTTTCACAGCAGATTTTACTAGGAAGCTAGCAAGTTTTTCTCTGAGAGATTTATTTTTTATGGAATTTAATGCGTGAATCAGCTTTACATCTTCAATATGTCGTTGTTGTAAATTTGGATTTTTATACGCGACATCATGAACGTGACACGCTTGATCAATCGCGTTTTATTGGGTACTCTCCAGGTCTTGGTTGATCTCGTTCGTCAAGTCGAATATCAAGTCGGGTTCCTGGACCACAATAATTCTATCCAGGTAAATGTTTTTCACCAGGATACTTTGCCCATGGAGCTTCTGGTAATTTACCTGACGAAGCAGCTATATCTCCACCTGTCTTTGTTGATGAAATAAATTTGTATTTTTTTGTACCACATTTCACACACTTGCCTGTAAGTGCGTGCCTGTTATTTTTTGTTATTATTGTTGTTAATCCACTGGTATGGGTGGGTGCTCTACATTGAACACAATGTAAATCCATATTATTTATTATATGGATATAATTGACTTCTCAGCAACACGAAAACAAGAGCCAGTCAAACATCATCCAGCGCTACCAAATTCCATCAGAGCAATTATACTTGGCCCATCTGGGTCTGGTAAAACGCAATTATTACTTAAACTGATAATGCGATGGTTCAAGTGGGATAAATTATATTTAGTAGCACCATCTGTAGATGATCAACGATGTTACGAAGTACTTAAAGATTTTAATGAAAATGTAAAGTCGCTGACGTGTCCTGATAATGATGTTATTGATTTTATTACCGATATCGATGAAGCTCCATCCATAGATCTTGATGGATGTATAAATAATCTTGTAGTATACGATGATGTAATGCTGGAAAACAATCAAATCCAGCTCGGATATTTTCGCGAGGCCGTCACAAAAATACAGACGTGGTTTATTTAACTCAGAAATACACACAAATTCCAAAAGTGATCAGAGATAATTGCAATATCTTAATTGTGTTTAATGGAGTAGATAATTATACTTTGCAAAATATTTATTATACTTGGTGTTCAGGGGACATGGACATGATTAAGTTTAAAAACTTCTTTTCAAAAGCACAGGCTGTTCCGTTCGGATTTATAACGATAACTTTACATGACCCAAGATCTAGGTATCGTATAGGTCTGGATAAAATTTTTGGTTAATTATAGCAGCAGGGAGGGTGAACGACCAGCGTTGAGTGACCAACACGTAAACGAAACACACCATAAAATAAAAACGCGCGTCAGTGATGATGTAACAAAATGAGCTAACCCAATTAGAGAAATCTCATGGCCTGACAGAGGTTTTGATTTAACGTTAATTGACCTTGAGATTTCATTTTCGTAGGAAGTTTTATTTTTCATAAATAAGGTCTCCAGCAAAATGGTCTGTTCACCCTCCCTGCTGCTCCACTCATTTCGGACATTCTCATCTCCATTTTGCTCTTTACCTTGAACATTCTTTGAAGATCCATTTATTATGACGCTATGGTTATAAACTAAGCAACCGTAAGGAGTGAAAACCAGCAAGTTTTGTACAGTTGAACAAATAAGGCATTGCCATAATACAAAAAAGTGAAAAGATAAAAATAGCGTACAGTATGGTGAATGAAATCCGAAATAGTCCTAAAACTTCTATCAAAAGTCCAAAAGTATCAAGTATTCCAAATGAATTCCTGTTATGTTCCGAATGAAGTAAAATCTATTCTGCTGATATGCTAATAGTCTGGAATAGTTTGATGTGCTCAAAGTTTAAATGTATCACACTGAACCTTTCATATATTGATAAAGTCCATCTGGGGATAGGAATACCAAAATCACCTTTACTCTTTCAGTGAATGAAATTTGCCAGAAATTTGGTGATATATTTTGTGTTACCAATATTGTCAATGCAGTCATCGATTTTGGTCTTGGAAATGAATCTGTTTTGGTGACACTGTTCACATCTTCATAATCAGTGCACATACGGAATCATTATCTACCACAAGAACAGATGGTGAACTCCAGTTATTTTTACTTGGCTCGATGAAATTACAGTAAATATTTAATTTTTTTGCAAACATTCGTGTTTGAGAGGATTCATTCTGTAAAGATGCTGTTCACAGGTGTAGAATCTACAATTTCAGCATCATGGTTCATTTTAGTTGTTTGTGTTTAACGTCTGAAAACAAGTGCTCATATTCACATATTAGCTGTTTTGTTCAATAATCTATTGAAGGAGATTCGAAAGATTCTGGTCTACCAAAGTAATTACAGTTCGATTTCACATCATCGTTTGGATTTTCACTGTGCAAATGAATACAGGCATAACTAAATTGATTGCATGATCTACAGGCCTATACTCAGCATACTCATTTAACATAATTAGTTGTTTCTCATTTGTCCTCCCAGGCGTGTTAATGATATAATTTAAGTCACTTTCCAACTGTATAAGGACCTTAATACTTAGCCTGAAGAGGATCTTGATGTATGTGCAAGAGAGCCAAAACTCCATCACAATGATGAAAGCTCCTTTTCTTTTGTATTTCTGTCATACATATATTATATTTATGACTTGGCCTTAGCTAACGGACCGACACAGTCTACCATTTTATACTAGATGGTTTGTCAGATATATACAAAAATAGGTTGCAGATGAGCCTTAAGTATCTTCTGATTGGGTTTTCCTGCCATCTGACAAGTGTGACAAGATATACAGTATTTAGAAACATCACTTTTAATTTTCGTAATATAGAATTGATTCATGATTTTTCTCTTACTGTCTCCTAAATGATCAGCCAAGGGAATATTTTGGGTTAGACTCAAAGGTTATTGTTGATATGACTTAGGAACAACAATTTGGTGGTCTCTGTTTATCATAATGACCTTCTTTTTCACAAAATAATAAGCTGGTACTTGTGTGGATTCAGTGTCGCTAATACCCCTTTGAAACAAAGAAGAAATTTCAGGATATTGTTTCCATCAGACACCTAGTGCTTGTCTTTTGTCACCCTGATTAGTACTGAGAGAATGAGCAGTTAAAGGAGGATAACTGTCATCTATACCTCTTGATTGATCAATACACTGAGCAAAATTGACCTGATCAAAATACACCAATAAATGTGCCAGCTAAAGGAAAAAGTTCCTGATCAACATCATTCTCAAAAGCTTTCTCTATCATAGCCCTTGCAGCTGTACAAGCTGGATGTAATCCAGGCACTTTAATTTTAATATGATCAACGTTTGGATCCAAGCAAGGTTTATCAGTTACAAAGGAATAGGCCATAGTCTTATCTTCAGCTAGGTCATTGCCAAGTAATGAACGAATACCCTCAATGGACAAAGAAGGCACCACTACTATAGTTACGTGTCCTGAGACTAATTCCAATGACAGATTAACATAATGGAGAGAGACATAAGCACAAACGCAGACTACTCCCTGAATAAGAACACTTTCATCAGGCGAAGAATTCTCAGAAAAAGGAAAAGTACTTGAAAATAAAAGACTCTGAAAAGAACCTGTGTCCCAACAAGTGATACAAAAGCTTTCGATGTGAATGGTTCATAATTCTGCATACAAAATTCAGACTGGGGTTTCTTTGACCCAACAAATGTATTGCTTTCCACACATGACCATATCTTTGACCTATTAGAAATAAGAGCATTTGGGAATAGCTCCGTCTTTATTCTTTTTGCTTATTTTTCAACATGTAGCTATCATAAATAATGCGTCCTTTCTTCTTACATTAATTACACAATGGAGCAGATAAGGCTTTGTTGCCAATCTTATCTGAAGTTTGATTACTAAAAGTTATGTCAAATTGAGTTTTGGAAGTTCTTGCAACTGAAATGTTTTTTGTTTTTTTTACCATAAACCTGTTAAGTGTAAGAGTTATTGACAAAAGAAACTGTGAGAGTCAAGCAAGAGTCATCAGCTATAGTGGCAGCATTTTTTAAAGTTTCCACCTTTTTCCTATCTCTCCTGTATCTCTCTTTGCATTTGCATTTCTCTTTCTCCTTTTCGCATCTGTATTTATTTTGCTTCTTTCTGCGCTTGCCTTTCTTGTTTTTCCTTCTCACTTTGCATTGCATTTCTTTTTCTCCTTTTGGCAGCTGAATTTGTATTACTTCCTCTGGAAGCTGTCTTAACTCTAATTCTCTCCGGTTTTTAAAACTGCAATTCTAGTAATTTCCTTTCCGAACCAGATAGAGACCTACTAATCAATGTCAAATCATTTTTATCAAGATTACATTTTTTCATCAACATTGAATCAAAATGTCATTTATCTCTTGCGTCGACAAAGAAGCCTGCGCTTCAGAAAGATCACAATATCTGATACACTCAAGCAACTTTTAATTTTTGACGGGCTTTAATCCTTCCTGGGTAGGATCTAAAATAAACTTCTCCTCTTTCAATGACATGGTGAAAGCTTGTTGGTTTCACTAACGATTTCTTAAATATTGTTACGTATATGTAATTTAAATACTTGTGTGTTAGTTTTACATTTCTTTCTTATTTTATTTTATTTCATTACATGTTATTGTAATGATAACTTTATTCACTGGATTTGACATTTTTCCAGAAAATTCAGTTCAGTTCTGTTAAACCTGATAAACAAGCATTCATGGAAACATTGCATCTTTTGGTGACCTAGATTCAGAGCCAGTTTCAGCCCAGTAGTAAACAACTTTTTTATTTTTTTTATTATTCAATCTTATAGCAAGATTTGTTCAGTACAATCGAATTCGTCCATGGCGGACGTGACAGCCAGCATATAATATTACAACGTCGCTTGAAAGGAAGTGATGACTTCACCTTATCAGGTGATCCGTTTTGCGTTTCAGTTAGGGTTAAAACTGACGTATCATAGTGATATTTTGGTCAGTCGTAATTCATATCTTCGGGCTCAAAGGTATTATTTTGTTATCAGTTTGAGATGCATTTTTTTATTTTTCTGAAATAATAATTTATTTTCCCTGGAAACTTTATCCTGTGCTCATCAGAAGTCTTGGACAAAGACATTTACTTAAAATTATTCGGAATTCTAAAGCCTGAATATTAATCTTGGTGATTCAACAAGGAACTGTTGACACGACAACACAAAACAGGTTGTAGAAGACGTCATCGCCTTCCATCTTGGAACTTCATCGGGATTCGAACTTTGATTCACTTAGGGCTTTGTATTGATAGAACTTATATTTTTAATTCTAGGATCAATTTTGGATTAGTTTCATAAACCGTAAGTCTTTTTTCATATTTTTACCTTGTTTTCTAGGGCAATAAATTATTTTGTTAAATTTTACAAAGCTTGTTGGCTTCACTCTTTTCTTTGTTACTTTTGTGCGAGCCTAGACACGTAACAATATGCAAGATTAAAATATCAGTGACTAAGAAAAATTCAGAACCAAATTGAAACTTAGTTTCAAAGCTATTGTAATTTCATTGAAATATTTTAAACGAGTCCCATATTTTCTTTGTTCGGACTTAAACTAAGTAATAGAAAATAATGAAAACAACATGGTTTTGCAAATGGAACAAATAATTTATTTTCCTAATATAAAAAGTCAAACATTAAAAGTAATTTATAGTATGAAGAATGGAATCATAAATAGTCCTTAAAGTTCTATCACTAGTGAATAAAAATTGAAACACATAATAATGATATACATAATACGTTGCTGTACTTTTGTATTTTTTCTTTTGATACACTTTCCTTGAGAAACGATTTTGCTCACATTCCAGGAAAAGCTATTCATTCTCTTTTTCCGGAATAAAGAGACAGTTGAATTGAATTACAACACTAGAAATTAAGTATGGCAGGCTATATATTTATCAGACAGTTGACGTATTTATGTTCCCTAAACATATGCCTATATTCGGTGACAAGATTGTAAGTCCAACACATGATATGATAGCATTGGCTTTTATCGTACCATGGTTCGAATGCTGCCAGTTTGTTTAACGACATGTGTTTCTGGGCAAGGCACATTTCTCCCATTGTGAAATACAAAATGTTCTTGCTGCAGCTCTTGAGGACGTTGTAAAATTATCTGTAGAGGACAAATTAGCATTTGCAGTATTTGACAGCGAAATAAAAAGTATAACAAAAAAGAGGTATACCACAAATGAGGCTTTGTAGGCGCAGGCGATCATGGTGCTGAAATATCTGGCCACATTTATTGTCGTACATTTGATATTACACGTCAGGAAGATTATTTTTACAAATAATGCGAAGAATCTTTCCAATATCACCATCAACAATGTAGCTGATGAGCTTTCACCAAAATTGCTGAAAGCGAACGAATCAATATGCATATGGATATACCATCTTTGACAACAGAGATATGGCATGGAACCTTTGATGGCGCTCCTGAAGCATCATGTTCTGAGCAATAACTAATTAGGCACATGCAATGCGGACGACGCAAGTGCACTATAATATGCCGAAAGACACAGTACCGGAACTTTATTTTATATCAGCAAATTAGATGTAGAACATCTACCACAGCTACAACATATAGTAGAGCCAGTACAATCTGAGCCCAAAGACAAAACCTTGCCAAAATCTAGCTGCCTAGATATTCCTTTCGATGAAGAGGTGCCAGTACAAACTAAAACAATTGGAGATGCCTTCTATCATTTATACCAGTATTACACAGAATGATTACAATGCAAACGTTCTTCATGCATCACTTGACTTCATTACTTCGACACAATAATCATACTATTGCCATATCTATAAAGTCCGAAAGAATGAAAGGTGCTTACGGTATGACACAGTTTCTGTGCAGGATAAATGGCGATCTAGAACGAATGACTGGTGACATATTCCAGCAGCGTCATGGATCTGTAGTAGGCACTTGGACTTAGTAAATAGTGCAAAATTAGCTGAATCATATTATTTGATAATACTTTATTTGCTGCTAGAAGGCGTCGACATTAATTCGTCTACAGTTTATTCGGCGTACCAAGTGTTACTAATATACCTAAAAGCGTTTTCTTTGTATACGCTCCAGAGGCTGACGCTAAACTCAAAGCTGAATTAGAAGTAGAAGGTTAGAACATTTGTAGAAGATTTAGGAGATAATTTAGATCTAAGACGATGTATTATTGCTGCGCTGGCAAAACGATTGCAGCAACAACATGTGCAGAAATGCCACAATCTGAAATTCTGCCACCACAACCTGAAACAGAAATGTCTGCAGCACTAAAGCGATATCCTGAATTTTTGCCACAACTTGTAGCAGAAGCTACTGAGCAAACAAAAAATTAAAATTGACTGAGGCACATCATTTGATCACAAGATATCTGATACGACTTGATGTCAATATCAATTAGCTTGTTTACTGAGCTACCACAACATATTTTACGGATCGAACACAAAATAGTTTCTTCACGAATTAGCCAGAGGCTAATTCTGATATTAAAACAAAGCTAGAGGAAAGAGAATTTTACAGAAGCTTCTTCAGAATAAATCCATCCTTGGTCCAAGTTATTAATTAAGAGGAGTCCGTATCTGTAAAAACAATATTTGTATAACATTAAAGATGTCGTAGGCTTCAATCACATCAGCAGCCATCTCGAACAAAGAACAACGCGAAGAACTTATTGCATATTATCGATGCTATTACAAAAGAGCTTCCTGCTTCAAGAAATCTTACCGATATTATAATTGCTTGTTGCTTTTGTTGTCTGCGATTAGGTTGTACTTAGTTATATTGGGTGTTGCTAGCACAGGCGCTTTTCTAAATCCATATCTTCTTTATTATTTATTTATAAACTGCAGCGCAGACCGTATTTAGGAAAGTCGAACCTAGAATTCAAAATAAGAACGCCATTTGCAAGTACTTACGTCACTTACAATATAGTTCTGAATCAAATCAGGACTTGTTTGCATTGCTCCACATTCGGCATGGCGGATCACGTTAAAGAATTTAGAATAGTAGATAATATAGTGGTCGAACTAAGCTCAATGCGAGCTGGCAAGTATGAAAAAATGTATGAAAAATATCTGCACCTTGGCTCTCATGATAAGAGCATTGGACCTAAAGATGAACGTAATGATGGCTATTAAAATACGGTGAGAAAATAAATGCAGCTTGAATTAAAATACCGTCAATACTTGTGCAGATAAATCATGCTATGACATCTTGCCGCCAAGATTATTATGTTCTGCTCCAAGCATGTGTCTGTTTATTTCCAGTTTTATCTCTGCATAGAAATCAGAGTGGTCCAAATTTTATTTTGACAATTGATACATTAATTTTAGAGTGCCTTTGACAAACTGTTAAGCGCTATGTAGCGATTTGATATGTTTTATAATCTTCCGACGCCTTCTGTATTCCAACCTTTGAGACATTTTAACCTTTGAATTGTGTGCACGCTCGTATGCTGCCATTATTCTCCTCGAGTCAAAGTCTTGATGTTATACTATATATTACTGTTGTTCTTTGTTTTCTTTAATTCAAGTACAAGTTGTCGCAATGTTTATATCGCTCTGATATTTTTTTTTTTGTCATGGCCTGGCACCCGAACAATGCAATTGTACGTAATATTAAAAAAATGTAAAGGCTAGACACCAGTTAGCTTGCCTAGATGATATCTTTTTATATCATCTATCGCAGCTGCAATACAACCCGGCTACTGATGGACTCTCAAGATCATGTAATCATATCTCCTGTGCAAATCTTTCATAAAAAAAACAAACAATACTAGAGCCGCTTCAGTAGTCTCGCCTAGGCCAACAACGTCATTGTAGTCCCTAAAGAAGCCTATACTACCGATAGCGATCGGGTTCTTCTTATAGCGACCGAATCTCCTTTATGAACTGTTTTATCACTTGCGATTATTGTCTACAACCAGGCCGTATGGTGCTAGAGCTGAGAATTCCAAGTAGGATATTATTTGGGGCAAATAATAATCAGGCAGCTTGCTTGCATCTCCTACAAAGAGATATATTTATTGTCGTCGACAATGTAGTCATCTAGACTGTATCTGAAGTCGTCGATATTTCTGAATAAGCACATTAAACAAATGTAATTGAGATACATAAATGAAATATGGTCGGCTTGTTTCAAGGCATATCTAGATGACCTCAATAAACATTCCAAATATTATTAGGAACTTTTATATTTTCATAAATGTTTTCAAAACTTTTTGAACTTAATGTCTCTGGTTTACAGGCGGGCAAATTTCACAGAGTAAAATCTAGTTTCTTCAGAAAGCGGCAAAGGTGGCTTCGAATTAGAGTGACTCACAAACATTTGGTCACAGCAAGGGTATTTTATGACATCAAGGTTGTGGATATATTTTCAAAAATAAGTGGCATTAGAGAGAACATTTCTGAGCAAGGAAAGCCAGATATTGTTAAAACAAAGCTCCAACAATGAATCAAAGAAAACAATTTTTTTTTTT
>JAECUM010014660.1:0-22341 GCA_016617855.1 Megalonaias nervosa
CGCGATTTGTTCTTTTTTTAATGATATTTTTACCGCACGATTATTTTTTGATGATGATTGTAGTTTTTTAATCTGACCAGGAGTCAGACTCACACTAACGTGATGATATGACATTTATAATATTATGAGCGATCTAATTACATGTTTTCTACTGGAGCATCAATAACTCTCATTCGTCCACCAGCACCTTCCAGTAGCATTGATTTATCGCTGAGTATAACTGCGATTGCTCTGTAATTAGGAATTAATGGTGCTGGTGCTACTGGCAATGTTACACGAGCTCTGAAGTGTATATCAACTACTGATTGTCTGGTTAAATCTAAATGTTCTAGCGAAAAGTAATAAATCGGATACAGCGTTGTAAAATCTAACTGCGATATTTGTAAACCGGTATCAATGTTTTGATCACGACCCATGAATGTCATTAATCGATGATAGGCACGTGCTACATGATTTTGATCAAAATCTAACAAAATATCCTCGGATGGTTCTTGATGTCCATTTATCCTTAATGAAACCTCAGTAATACCGAGTTTATCAAATACCATAATACTATGATTTTGCGAATTTACTCGTGCAACATCTTGTAATGCAATAAATATGTGTCTTGGTGCAGAAACACCTTGCTGAGAAGCTATTTGTCATGTGAATAAACCATTAATTGCGCTTTGAATAGTATCTGTGGTTGTTGTTAACCATGATAAGGTTGATTTACCACCTTGACTCATGAAAGATAGCAACCTGTCTTCTTCAGATATCGATGGAGTCATCACTGGCATCCACAGGGAAAGTTTTGTAAGAATTACTTTACCAGCATCAACAACAGGGGGTCTCCATATTGCATCATCATCGGAACCTTTTCGTACTAGTACAACTGTATGTTTGGCTCCAAAAATAACCTTTCTGACATCTCTACAGAATCCAAAGATATGTGACAGTGGAATTGCACATGAAAATCTTCTATTTCCATCTTTCAACATTGCTCGACGTGATCTAAATCCTAAGTTGAAATCTGCATCTACATTAATAATCATACTCTCTACGTCTGCTGCGGCGTTGCCGACGTTGTTTCTTGGTTGTCTTATTTCATATTGTTTGTACTCTGGAGAATTAGAAGTATCTTTTACAAACATCATTGATGGACCAGCTGATCTCGAATAATCATCGCTGTATCTTGCAAGACCAAGTATTTTTGTGGCAACGTCGACGTCTTTCTGAATTGATTCAATATTTTTTCCGTCGATCATGTACGTAGCGCTGTCAAACAACACCATAATACCATTATTAACAAAACCAACACTATCATCAGCGGCGTATGCTACTGGTGCTGCAGGATTAACGTTATTTAAAATTTCACCTTCGACTTCGATAAATGCTTCAGCGGGTAAGAAATATCTACTTGTATCTTGAACCTGTAGTTCGATTCGTCCACGCTGATTTGGAATTCGGGCGTCATAAGAATAATACTGATAATCGCGCACAGACTCATCTTTGAGAACTGGTGCGTCTATGTCAAACGCGGTGTTAGAAATACGCTTGAACATCTTTATTATTATCGTCTTCGTCTAACTCGAAGACCACTTCCTGCTATCAGACTAGCGGTTATATTTTTTCCCTTTTCCGACATCGGGATATCAGCTAACTCCGCTAGTTTTTGATTAGCTGCTTGATTTATTATTTTACTTACGCTTGCGGGCATCACTTCAGTGCTGGGCAATTTCACAGGTCGGACCGGTCTGCGTATTAATCGTGCTAGTCTATCTTTGATCGCTGAGAATGCTTTGCTAGCAATATTACCAACAGCGCTTATACCTTTTTCACGAACAACATCAATAGCTTTCATTCCTAGTTGCTTTGCAATCGGTATTGCTTTTGGGGCTATTCTTGTAAACAGACCCTGAACGACATCACCTAGTCCATCTCCGTAGGTTGCTCTGTATACAGGTAATCGAGAGTTTATTACCCTGACCATGGTAGGTCCACGTTGAGTACCATGCACGATCATTGTTATTATTAACTGTTTTTATCACTAATTGTATCTAATCACTGTAATAATCGTCGGCGATTTCATTAATAAGGGATCGATACACATTAATATCCATGATACCGCCACTAAATAATCGTTTGCAAATATCAGCTGCTTCATTAATGATTTCTGGGGAATTATTACCAGCTCGTTTTCCTCCGATGAGAATTTCTAGTCGATCGACATCAGCGAGAACGTTATTGGGACAAGTAATAAGACCACTTCCTAGACCACTTCCAGTTGCGCCAGGATCTTGATATTCTTCTTCAAGTATTTGATATTCTTCTTCACGTATTGTTCTGACTGGTTGTTGTGATTCTTCTTCTTGTTGTTGTCGTTGTAGTAGTGGTTGTAGTCGTGGTATTGGTTGCAGTGGTGATGGGAATATGAGATGTGGTGATGATACTGGTGATAATTCATATTGTTGTGGTAATGATACTGGTGATAATTCATATTGTTGTGGTGATGGTTGTCTCCGCCGTCGAGATTTCTGTTTTTTTGATGATGTAACTGGTATTCCAACACTTTTTTTCATTTCATTAACTTCATTAACAAAATCATCATATTCTTCTTTATATTTTTTACTGATTTGTGAAATATCCTTGTACTCCCGAAATACCTTAGCATTCCACTCGTTTTCTGGAGTGTTATAAAATTCTGGCTTTAGAAGATTACTCCGAATCTGATATCCCGCCGCAGCAACTCTAATAGGATCAGTTATAACTAATTCATAGCCTTGTTTATTAAAATACCGAGTTTTTAATTCTGGTTTAGAGAGATCGTCGACAATATTTTTAACATCTTGAATTTCAGCGCGTGTTTTATCGGCAGACTCTATAGCTTCCTTAATTTGATTTGGTAATGCTCCAATAACCTTCTGTGTTGCAGTTGTAGCCTCAGCTGTTTTCTCTAACACAGGTTGAATACCTTTAGTGGTCTCAGTGATAGATTTAAATAACTGTTTTGTATCCTCCTCAAATTCAAATCGAGATTCCTGACGTGATTGTAGTTGTTGCTTAACAGAATCACGAACGGGTAGATATTTTTTAATTGCCTCTACTCTCTCTCGAGCTAATTTAGCTGAGTGTGGTTCTCCAATACTCATTATAGATAATATCTATAATGGCTGTTTAATTTATAGCAGCAGAGAGGGTGAATGACATACGCGTAGTGACCAGATTGTGAAAAAATCTGGTCAATTAAAGAAGTTTTCATTATTAAGACAAAAACTTCTTTTTTTCAGTCTTCGTAGGAACCCTTAATTTTCAAAAATAAGGTCTCTACAAAGTTGTAGGGTTCACCCTCTCTGCTGCTGCACCTCATTTATTCTTTCGTTCGTTCATTCAGTCCTCTCCTCGCCGAACAGTGCTTGGGGCGACGTTGAGGGAGCGGCACTGCTGCCTGTCAGCCATTGCCCTTGGTCTGTTTCCCAGGTCAGACACTGCTTTTGAGATCTTTCTGTGTTGTTGGTCGCCATGGTTCCTTTTGACCTGCCTCATTGTCTTTCTCAACGGTATCCATCGAAGACGTACTCTGGGTGGAGCAATGGATAGCATGCTGCACACGTGACCCAGTCATCTCCTTCGTCTTGATCTCATCTGCTTTCCACTCTAGCCGTTCTTCAGAGTTTTTACTTGAAATGATGCTGGGCCACAAAATTCTTCTCATTCCAGCCTCTTTTAGATGGAAGTTGTAACTAAATGTTATAGTGGATTAGGATAGTTGCCAAATGTCCGTTCTAGTCTTGTTAAATCAGTCTCTGCTCGCCAAAGGGTTTTTAAAAGTACTTGCTAATCGTGTCTGGATGGTATAAATAGCCCAGAATATGTTTGTCTATATGTTTCTTGATGCCCAATATGTTAATGGCAAACAAATGTATGGTGAATTTTACAAGTTTCCCTTATAAAAACAATCAAGGCAGTCCATACATACTGTACAATTATAATTTTCTAATGCGACTGTTAAAATATTTATATGGTGGGGAAGGGAGGGAGGGAGGAACATCGTTGTAACCTTTGTGTTTGGTAGTTAGATGTCGCACATATTCTACTGTGTTAAAAAAAATAAAACCTGTGAATTCTTGTGTTAGGGGCCATCCATTTAGTACGTAAGCAAAAATCTGGCAAAGTTTGACCCCCCCCATTCCTATGCGTACGTACATTATCAGTAGACCCCCCGCCCATATGCAAGCGTATGCATTTGGGTTAACACCCCCCCCCCCATGCGTTCGTACTAAATGGACGGCCCCAATGTCGTAATCTAACAAATAAATATGTTCCTGGATGACTTTGTATCTCGAAAAACACGTATTCTACAGTATAAGTAATTATAATAATGCCTCTGTATTTAATCCTGATCTATTTGCAACCTCAATTGCAATTTTACTGATGTAAGATTCTCGACCATTAAAAGTATTGACTTGTTAATTTTTACGCCATGCTGTTGCAATTTAAAATTGTTTTATCAAAGCCCAGATAACCGAATTATTTGCTCCTCTGTGTTCGTTTTCAACTGTTACCTGTCGTCCTCTGGTATCACATCGACCTTTCCTAAACAATTTGAAAAGTCTTATGTTGTCGCAAAACGGTCCAATACTAATCACATTGCTGTGATTGTCTGCTGCCTCTGTGCAATTTACGTTAACTATGTATGTTAAGATGTTGCTATATCTGGGATTCGGGGGCCCCTTGTGGCCGATTAATCTAAAGCACTCGCAATTAACGATCGCTACCATCTCAGCTCTGTCCGCGTGGGTTCTAGTCTCGGCTCTGCCAGTGTGGGTATGTGAGAAAGCCAGTGGCGTCACTAGGGTTGGTGTCAGCCAGTGCGGTAACTCATGGTGTCACCGCAATGGGCCCCCTTCCCGCACAAAAATTAAATTTTTTTATAGACAGTCATGTGCGGTAACTCAAGGTGTCTCCCCCATGGACCCATTTTATACAAAAAAATTCAAAAATTGTATAGACAGTCATTTTGGTGTCACCCCCTCTGATGGTGTTACCCGGTGCGGTCCGCAACCACCCCCACCCCCCGCACCCCCCTAGTGACGCCACTGGAGAAAGCTGCCAGTAGCTTCCCGTGGTTCGGCGGTTCATACCGGCGAGTTTCCCGGGTTCTTCCTCCACCAGTTATACTGGCCCAAATGTGTAGCCTATTTTGCGCTGAGAAATGGCGTTAAAGCCAAAACATCATCAACAACAATATCTGACATTCTATAACATTAACCATAAACCAGGCGTCTCAAACACGCGGCCCGCCAAGCCTTACCCTGTGGCCCGCAAAATGATTGGTGTCACAAGGCGTCATGAGAGATAACAAAGGGGGTACGGCCCTTGGGCCATCGAAAATGCCCTCATGCGGCCCTCAGGGTGGTTTGAGTTGAGACCCCTGCCATAAACTGTAGCTAAAAGATGTTCTGCATTTACCTATCGTATCGTCTTCGTGTTTATTTTGATTATTTTTACTTGCATATATAATTTCTTATATATTTATTATTACTGCTTTTGCTTAAATGTTATACTCGTTCTTTAACATGCTCAATATATAAAGTTGTTGCTCTGAAGTACTAATTTACTAAATGTATCAAAGGATATTTTTATTTTTCTAAATCAGAGACGAAACCTTGGGAAATGGGTAATCCCCCTCTCACCAGGCACTGTATATGACTGGTCCAGTAATGTTTGGACTAGCTGATAAACTGCACCTACTGGAATATTAATTTTCCGAATTTTCATGAGTTACAGTTCAGTATTATCCAGTTATCTTTTATTCGATATTTATCGATTGTTTGCTTGTTATCAATATACAAGATAGTGAGACACAAAAATATGAGTTGTCTAGTGGGGCCTTTGGTGGCTTAATTGCATAAAGCACTAGTCTTTACTGACCACTATGATCTCCCCTCTATCCGCTTGGGTTGGAGTCTCGGGCTCGGCCAGTGTGGGTATGTGAGAAGTTTGCTAGTAGTTCTCCGTGGGTCGGTGGTTCTTCCCGGGTTTTTCCTGGGTTCTTCTTCCACCAGAACTAAAGGCTGCCTTGTATAGCCTATCATGTGCTAAAAAATCGCGTTAAACCCACACCCCACCTACCCCCAAACCAAACCAATTGTTTACTAAGTTTGATAGGTGTTTAAAGCAATATTGCAGGTCTAGTGAGCGTTTAATTTTGATTTTGACTGTTCTTGTACCCCATAACACAAAGTATCAAATAACCTAATTATGATCTAACACTGTAATCAGCATAACCTTATCAAAATCTAACACTGTAATCAGCTTTTGTATTACATTATCATGAGGGCTCCAAACCAGAATTACTTTGCAGGATTGCCCAGACAACAGCAGCAATAACAAGGTTGAGACCAATATGGAAAGATACCAACATTACTTTTGGTCCCAAAATAAAGCTGATGCGCTCGATTGTCAAATCCATCTTTCTGTATGTTTGTGAAACATGGAGGCTCACATCAATCTACAAAGAAGGATTCAAACCTTCGAAATGAGATGCTACCGCAAGATCTTGGGCATCTCATACATTGACCATGTAACCAACGAAGAAGTCCACAACAGGCTCCAACGAGCCACCGGATCCTATGAAGACCTCTTGACCACTGTAAAAAAGCGCAAACTGAAGTGGTACGGTCATGTCTCAAGATCATCTGGACTGGCAAAAACAATCTTGCAAGGCACGGTGCGATTGTGCAGAAGTAGAGGCAGACAGAAGAAGAGGTGGGAAGACAACATTAAGGAGTGGACAGGCATGGGATTTGGAGATTCCCAAAGGGCAATAGAGAACAGGGAAAGATGGAGAGAATTGGTTATAAAGTCAACTGTGGTGCCCCAACAACCTCTTAGGTTAAGGAATTGATGATGATGATGATGATGATGATGATGATGATGATAACACTGTAATCAGCACAACCTTATCATGATCTAACACTGCAATCAGCATAACCTTATCATGATCTAACACTGCAATCAGCATTACATTTGCCTGTTATTAATATCAACCAAGATACACACATTTGTACTAATAGTTTTGTTGTATTTAACATTAGATGTTATGTATTGGAAGTCATCTTGATATATATTGGAGTATCTTGAATCAGTCCATGTACATCTTGCCTAACGGAATCACACTCAAAATGATAATGAAATCAATCACCCAGTGCATTATTTGGCATATAAAACACTTTCCTATCGTTATATGTAATTTTAATCCATCGCCATGTTTCAACCGGTAATTTGTGAGCTGCTGTCCTGAATATTAAGAATGGAAAGGAAAGATTATCTTAGAAGATGTAGCCAAGTATAATTCCTATTTCATATCTTCTTTCAAATGTTATCATTTTGCATCCTTCAAGAATATTTCCATTTTTAAAAAAAAACATCCGATGTTTATGCTGGACTACAAGTGAACATTTGATTTACTCTTTCACCAGTACTTATGTACTTTTCTGACCACATATTATATCTACCTATATTTTATAGCACTTTGGAGAAAACACTTTATCAAAAGGTACTGTCTAAAACTATTACCAAAACTTGGAACTTCCTTTTATCGATGTAGTAATACGGTTTACTCGCCTAAAATATTACAGTCGACACTGACAGAAAAATGGGAAAAATCAATAGAAATCGAAGCCTTGCGGTTTGAGATACATAATAAAGATATAATCTACGTTTTTAGTAGACACAATGAAAGAATTAGAAGCGGAAATAGTTTATAATTTTACTCCAGGTTTCACCACCGATGAAAAACAATGTTTCCATATTACTAGTTAAATACTTCCTTGCATGTACTAATAAAACGTAGAAATCCTTCAAATAATCGACAAATTTCAACTGTACCTCTAAAGGTAAATCAAACTTTCTTATCCTTGTAAAGACGAAGAACTCGAACGCTTAATGGCATGCGTCCGCACTACTAAAAAATGATTCTGAAAGAAAACTCTAAGATACTTAAAATGGTATACAACTTCTAAGATACATTATACCACCTGAAAAGAAACGGCAATTTTTTTTTTCTTTTAAACTAAAAGCCATTACTTTCGTCTTGCTGTAATGATATTTAATTTTCATTCTCTGCAGTGTTGTAAAAGGCAGTCAAAACTTTCATATAGTTTTGTCTTGCTATGATCCAATATAACCGCACTGTACAGAAGGACTAACACATCAAGCAAAAACGTGGCTTTTCCATTTGACGTTATTGTCATGGCATCAAATGGACGTCACGACAATTATTTTGCACACACATAGAGTTCCAAATTTAAGAACTGGAACCTAAAGGAATGACGAGATTTTCTCCTTGGTGAAGACCGCTATAACATAAGACAAAAAGTAATTTTGATGACTTTGAAGTTTAATTATTGTTTTACTATGTTGATGAAAATTTGCGGTTTCATATGTAACTGTAAATGTTGGTTACAATATTACTAATTGGATTAACGTTAAGTAACTTTGGTTTCCATATCACACTATACTCGCTTATAGAACGGAACAAAACAGAAACTTCATTGACCCAGATCTGCACTCGCATAATCCGCCAGCAGATCTGGGTCTAAGCAGTTTGTTAGGTGTAATCAGTAGAACAAACAACACATAGACCTTGATCTTTCGGCAGATTATGTGACGGTCTATCATGTTAGCAGTTAGATCAGACTTATTAGTGAATTATACGATAATATCTATCGCATCACTCTTGGTAGAATACTTCTCACATTTCCATCACAATAAGTCAGTATATGACACAGGAATCAACAGTTAATTTCAAACAACAGCATAACAGGAAAGGGCTGGTTCGACATGGAAAAATGTGTCACGCTTACAGAACTGTTTCTTTATAGACAATCAGATTATTTTTGATAATTATGGCAACGGATGAGGATCTTATACCATGCCAAGATGAATTGCCTCCTGCGCTCTGGGTTTCATTTTATAAATAAAAATATTAATAGTTACATATTTTTTTTTATTTTTTATTTTTATTTTTTTTTTCATCCACGTTTCTACACATATAATTCTCGGTACAACCAGAGAGAACAGTTGATAACTATTCCCAGTGAAGGCAGTCAGGTAACAGATTGATTCGTCCTGAGTTACGCAGTATTTAAAACAAGGAAAAAAAACACACGTAACAAAAAAGAGAAAACAAAGTAAAAGTTATAAGCCGTACTTTTCTGGACCATGGAAATGCCATGCGATACTAAATGACTGTGTTTAAGAACATTGTAATATCTCTATTTGAATGATTTAAAGAGTAGTGACTTGATGCATAAGAGTAATGACTTAATGCATAAGGGTAGTGACTTGATGCATAAGAATAGTGACATGATGCAAACAAATTGCAGTGCGTCAAATAATGGTGTGAGTGTTCAAACAAAAGAGTCCATGTAAAACTATGTAAACAAAAAGGATTTCAATAAGAGCAAACCAGTTAAGAATTTCACGAAAATAAACATAAGAGAAGCAGTGTCCACATGGGTTAGGAATATAACACATCCACGTGGATTAGAAATATACCACGTCCACATGGATTAGAAATATGCCATGTCCATGTGAGTTAGAAATATACCATGTACACATGGATTAGGAATGTACCATGTCCACATGGATTAGGAATATGCCACGTTCACATCGATTAGGAATATACCACATTCACATGGATTAGGAATATACCACGTCCACGTGGGTTTGGAATATACCACGTCCACGTGGGTTTGGAAGATATCACGTCCACGTGGGTTTGGAAGATATCACGTCCACGTGGGTTTGGAAGATATCACGTCCACGTGGGTTTGGAAGATATCACGTCCACGTGGGTTAGTAGTATTATACAGGACTGGCCCTAGGCCGATTAGACTAATTAGGCCCGCGCTCATAGGGAGCCACGCGCGTTAGTAATTTTAAAAATATATCTATAGAGAGAAAGTAATTTTAAAACGATGGAAGACAATTTTAAGTTCAATATCATATAACACTCGTTTAAAAGCATATTTCCAAATGCCGTGCTCACAGGGGTCCCCGCGCGTACATCCAGGTGGGCCCCGCCAAAATGATCCAAAATCGGGCCCCGCGTTTGCTAAGGCCGGTGCAGGGAGTATATCACGTCTATCTGTGTCAGGAATATATCACGTCCCCTTCTTTTTTGCTGAGTTTTTCGAGAGTGCACAGGGTTTTATGGTGGACAACTTGGCAACAAGTATACTCACAACTGCTTGCAATTTAAGGGAGAGAACTCTATAGTCATTTGTTTTCAGTACTTCTTAATTTCCTTTTTGTACTACACGTTGGATTTTTTTTTTGTTTATCTTGTGTGTGTGTGTGTGTGTGTGTGTGTGTGTGTGTGTTTAAACGCAGACGCATCAACTATTTGTTAAGGACACGCATTGTCAAAACAAACACGTGTTCAATGATGCTTGAAATGCTGTTTTCATGCAAGGTGCTTCTCTAAGAAAAAATCCGTACAAAACTGTAGGTTTGTACAAGCATGATCATAATTATCATCATCATCATCATCATCATCATCGATGAAAAATGGTTAGAATCTAAGACTCTGTGTGTGTGTGTGTGTGTGTGTGTGTGTGTGTGTGTGTGTGATTTGGATTTTTAACTTAGCTTTAGCAATTTTTCATTCATATTGCTACGATGTTTGCAATGTGGCAGTTTATAGCGATATCTAGCACTGGTGCATCATGCCGCAGACACGTAGCATCATGTCCAACCCAGTCACATATCCTGACAATAGGCCGACCAGTCCTAACACTAACCTCTTAATTACTGAGCGCCTAGCGAGGCAGCTGTTAGTACAATTTTTATAAGTCTTTGGTGTGACTCGACCGGGCTTCGAACCCGCGACCTCCCTCATCCGAGGCGGATGTTCTAACCACTAGGCCACCGAAGCGGTCTATAAGACAGTGATATTATAAATATGCGAAGACCAACGTGGCACTTCCATTTATATATTTTACGCAAATAAAACAGATTTTTTTCTGTTTGCATGAATTTTGAGACCGAAAACTTAACATAATTCATAATTCATAAATGTTTAAATCTTGACGAACTAAGTATTTATAACAGATCCTCTGCTGATACTTTAAGCATAAGTTAAACTCATTCTTCTATCTACTTATCTATCTACTTATCTATCTATCTATCTATCTATCTATCTATCTATCTATCGGTCTAATTATATCTGATTAACAAAGAGCTTATTGTTAAATATATACGTTCTCAATAACTTGTCAGGGCACGTGACAGAAATTATTATTGCAATATCACAGCACGCGCTCTTTAGTCAGTTCAAACTTGTTGTGGATACTTAAGGCCATTTTCCTATAATTACTTTGAGTTATAACAAGTAGAGTTTTCCGCACTTGTTGCGGAATGTCAACCCATATCATGCCTGAGGATATGCAATCTAGCCCAAAGAAGGGGGTAGGTGTGTGTGTGATTTGGATTTTTAACTTAGCTTTAGCAATTTTTCATTCATATTGCTACGATGTTTGCAATGTGGCAGTTTATAGCGATATCTAGCACTGGTGCATCATGCCGCAGACACGTAGCATCATGTTAAACTCATTCTTCTATCTACTTATCTATCTCATAAAAAACTACATTAATTACCAGCAGGATAATTAATAATCTTCTGGGTGATTTTGTTTGTCTTTTTTATATATAAAACTTAACCATCTTTATTACGGTATTTCTAATTAATCTCTCACACAAGAGAAATGTGTAGCGTATGCAGCTGAACTACTCAAGAAGTTTCTGTCACTACCTTATTTAAGCTGTAACTTTGTCGAAGCTTTTCAAGCAAGCAAAACAAAATTTTTTTGGCCGTTTGGTTTATGTGACTTTCCAAAGTACATGAAAGCATCTGTCGTACTGACAATATGAGTCATTTTTGCAAGCCACGGACAATAATTCACTACACTCCATGAGTACACTTTGCTGCAAGTGCAGAGACTTTCCAGTTTCTCATAAATATGCACACACCTGATAAACCAATCACTGCAGACCGCTCCGGTGGCCTAAGTGGTTAGAGCGTCCACCTCGGATGCAGGAGGACACGAATTCGAATCCCGGCCGAGTCATAATAAAGACTTATAATAATGGTAATAGCAGCAGCCTAGCTTGGCACTCAGCATTAAGCATTGTTGTCAGGATAATTTGTGACTGAGTTGGACTTGCCACATGTCTGCGGCATGATGCCCAGTGCTAGACATCACTATACACTGCCACACTGCAGACATTGTTACTATTCAATTTATTAAAGCTACGTTAAAAATAATTTTAAAAAATACACACCACAATCACTGCAACTAAGAGTAACTTTTGCTCGCCATTGCGACCCAACATTACCTTTCACAATGCTTGAATGTTGTAATCATGGGCGCCCGCAGGACTTTTTGCAGGGGAGGGGGTCAGGATTTTTTCAGGGGGGTCAGGCAGTCACGGACGGGAGAGTTAGATTAAGAAGCAGTCTGAAACTAAAGCTAATATATATTTTCAGCTTCAGTTGCATGATTAAACTTGTCGGAATATATATATATATATATATATATATATATATATATATATATATATATATATATATATATATATATATATATATATATATTTGCAGTATGATGGGGGGGTCACGTGACCCCCCTTGACCCATGCTGCGGGCGCCCATGGTTGTAATCATAGCTTTGGGTTGTTGTTTTGTTGTTTTTTTCCAACAGTCACTTATCGATCGAAGAAACGGGCACTTTCATTAATGTATAGGAGACTCTTATATTGTGTTGCTGACGAGGTACTTACTTTTTGTGTATGCGTGCTCAAGAAAACCAATAAAATCTCAGCATCGCGGCCACAGGTACTAATGGGTGAAATGATGAGACTTTCGTCAAAATGGAGCATACTGTGATGGTTTTAAAGTAAATGTGAAGAACGGAAGGGGATTACCGCATGCATTTCTATCAGTAAATGCTGCGTATTCTATTTTGCAATTTCAATGTGTGTAGGATTCGCATCCTAGATCGCATCTTCACATCTGCCTACATTTGTCACTGAATTTGATGAGTATGTTCAGGTCCGGCCATAGGGCAAGGCGAAGGAGGCAACCGCTTTGGGCCCCGCGCTTCTCCGTAATGCAAATTTTTTTGCTTGAGGCCCTGTACTCATCGCTTGCTGCCTTGGGCCCCGCACATCCTAGGGCCGGGCCTGAGTATGTTATTACAACACTGCACTTTCGTGTCTTCTGATTCCACGTGAGTGATTGTATCATTTTATGTACAATTTTAATACGGCAAGTTAGCAAATGCTTGTGCTATGTCTTCCATGTATAGAATCTGCAATATACTGGACCCAGGACAGTTGTTTCTCTTAAGTGTTTAATCCGACTGCATCATCTGTTGTCAAAGTGGATCATTACAGTAATTTCCCATTATGACAAAAGATGGCGTTGATTACAATAATCCAACTTAAATCATGGTAACATCGTATCGTAACTTTCACTGAGCTACATTGTAACTTCTTCGATGTTATGTATTTTTTATCGTTATAGTTATTAACATGTAATCAAATGAATTGATAAAAGGCAGAGAGTAAAACATGGAAAGGGAATGATGCAATGTATAACGTTGACATGTCTAATTTTGAAAATATGTACATGGAGTTGAAAGACATGAAATTTCAGTATTCCAATATCATGCATATAGAATTTAGAAAGAAATATTGGCAGATGTAAAGATGCAATCTAGAATAATCTAGAATGTACACCCACACACATAAAAAATGCAAAATAGAGTAATTGAGCTTACACTAATAGAAAATACATGCAAAACGCGACCTCTCTTTACCGGTGTTGTTCAAAAACATGGTTTTCAAAACACCAAGCAAGGTATGTACCGTTGTTAACACGCGAAATGTAACCCAGCCGAAAATGTGATCAGCAATATGTTACGTTAACGCTCATGGACAACAGCAAAATATTGACAAAATATGTAATTATCTACACAAAAAGAAACCCAATCCAAATTGTAACCAGTTATATTTAGCCTTTAGTAATGTTATGTATATTCAATTTTTTTGTAGCTCCTGCTACATGATTTTGTCTAATGTTTGTAGTTTATTCATGACTATAAATTGTAGTGATTATCTATAGATGGATTTCGTACGTGCATAGGGTCTATTTTCAAATATTAAAGAGCGTAAAATTGCATAGGATCTATAAATAGATGCTTACGTATGTGTTGACAGTTACTACTAGTAAAATTAATAGTAAATATGTTTACGAGGATCGGTCATTTTCCCATTTAACAGATTGGTCTGGTGCTATCTTAGAAGAAAATTAAGTTAATTCCTATTTGATGAGTTAGGTTACTGAACAGGTATTTTGAAATATTAGATTGAATAGTAAGATCCCTCACGTGGGGTATATTGCGACATATAGTCGTAATAGACTCTTGAAGATGTATATAAGGATAGAACTGAACAATCAGATTCATTCCTACTTTGGAGTCATTCTTATTTCTTGTGTTCATGCTGTAACATCAAGTCTGCAGACATGTTTTATGTTGTACTTCGCTATTATCTGTAAGGAAAATTATTTGTTTGGACTGTTCAGTGGAAATAGAAAGTGCTCATATTTTACTATAATATTATTTTGGAAATATTGCGAATTATTCAAAAGAGTTCTGAACAACACTATTTTTGACAACATCACGATTCCTGGTGGACCAATACTTTTCCGGTTCTGAAGTTTATACGGAACTTTTCATTCTTTTTATACTTTAATATAACTCTTTCAAGATCATTTTGAATTCACTTGATAATAATGTAAATTCCTCTCACATATTTATTATTAACTTTGATAAGTAACTTATTTGTTACGTTTGACAAAACTTGTTGTTTTGCTTCTTTCTGTTACTTAGTTTTATGACCGTAGAGTCGGAACAGTAAAAATAAATTAACATTTAGTCATGGGGTCGAACAAATATGCTGCATCCAATTTAATCGGTTGATTATTGTATACGAATTGTAATTTTAACTAAGGAAATTGTGTTCGAAACAATTTGTTTATGATAAGATCATAGAGTACGATCATAGAGTACGATATTGTAACAGTGTGAATGTCACGGAATTGTATAAATCCCTCTATTAAATACATGTACTCGGGTTTCGTTTTTTTGTGTACAACGATGCCCGAGGGTGATTTATGTTTATTGTACATTATTTCGAAATAGTGAGTTCGGTTCATCCCTGCCGCACGTGCGAAGTGCTCTCGATGGGAAAAACCGATTTACATCTAGCGCACAGACGATGTAGGCTGCATCGTCTGTGTATAAATGCCTCAAAGTAAGACTTAAATCTTTACATTACAGAACGTCTTGTCAGTAAGTAGTCTACTTAGGGACTTGCACAGTTTCAGCTGTATAGGTATGTAGATTGTTTATTAATTTCTTATGTATATTATAAGTTATAGCTATTGTACTACCACGTTTATTTTTGTATATTTTCTATGTAGCTTCGGCTTGCGTGGTGTAATGCAAATATTTTCTTTTCTTGTTTGTGACTTAGCAAGAGCTTTGTATTAACAATATAAAGTTGCATTTTATTAAGAAACGTTTAGTACCATAGGAATCTTATCAGACACAGCCAGGTTCACTTCTGAACCTGTTTATTGTTTTGTAATGTTGTGCCGATAAAGTAATTTGTGTAACTTACCGTATATAGCGTCATTGCGTTTTAACGTATATGCCCGTGTCATACATAGTACACGGTGTTAGATTTATTTTCAGCGAGTCGACGGGGTACCAGCTGACCAAAGAAGTTGACCATAGCAGCTGTAAAGCTGAACCATAGCAGCCGTAGAGCTGGAGTGAAAATGTTGCTGGTCGAGTAGCAGGTGATTGGGCCTTGCTGACCGGTTGGTGGGCGCAGATTGCTTGATTGACCAAGGAATTGAATGTTGGTCGGTGACTACCTAAAATGCTGACTGCTTGATTGAACAGTGTGACTGGTAGCTAAGTGATGACGAAGTGTAGTAGTAGGTGAAAAGGCTGATTCTAGCGCAAAGGTCATTTTCACCCCCTCCCAACTCTCAGAACAAATATAAATTACTCTCTCAGAGACCCTAAAATCCCACCCCAAAACAATATCAAAAAAAACCAAAAGGCTGATTCTAGCGCAAATATATTTTGAGATTAAATGAGTCTCATCAGAAGGCAGGTAAAATTTTCTTTTGAAGCACTTTGGAGAAATCAGGTAAGTGATATTATTTACTAATTTTAGATAAAATTTTATACCTCATCACCAATGATTAATGTTTCAACTGATGATATTAAAAATATTTCATTATCACGATGATAGAGGCTAAACTTTATTTTACCGCTCACACGCCGACGAGATTCGAACAAATCTTTTATTTGTGGTTTGTTAAGAGGATATTTTTTGTCGATAAAATATATTTTTGACCGATCGAGATCAATTGTAAGTTTAGTATATTTTTGTTGGCTAATCGGACTGTAAAAGTTTTTAAATTCCTCTACCAACTTTTGATACAATTGCTCGAGGTAATTGAAATACTCGCTGTCATCAGATCTGATAAGCGAAAGTTTTAGCTTGTCACGAGTTCCACTAAAACATATACCTGATGTTTCATTATTAATTTCAACTGTCAATTGTTTGCCGTCAATCATTAGATATTTGATTTTGTTACTGTAGCTATTTGTCACTGTTAAATTTTCAAACATTATTTTTAAAGTTTAGATAAAATTTCAGTTGGAAAAGATAATGTCAAGGATAGATCTGTCATCGTGACAATACCCAAGTGCAAATGTATCTACTCCATTTTCACAATAACGTTTATCATCAAAATTACTCAATCCGCGTTTGATAATGACATCTGTTTCAAGTTTATGATGATTTGTCCGAATAGCCATTGCTCTTATAAAACTAATACCGCCGTCGAGAGCGTACTTGTAGTCATCAAATTTCATAAACTTTTTAACAAAATCACGAGGCAGACCTTTTGCTTTTTTTGTTATTTTATTATTGTCTAATAATACGGCATACATTTTACTGCGTAATCCGATAAAATATTTGATAGCGCTCGAGTTCATTTCATCTTTGAACTTACCAATAACCTTTTTATTTGTGTCGTCATGAAATTTACTGTCACGTGGGTAATCAGAAAGATCAAACAGATATCTATTATCATACATATCCTGATAGACGTCCTCGCATTCAATTTCATATACGAGTGAATCAGTATCAGTAAACAATAATCTACTGGCTGGCCATTGATTTTTAACAAAATTATAATGAAAATCGTACATGAGCCACTTTGATAAATCTAACACTGAAGCTCCAACGTAGATCGGCTTGTTTAGTTTTAGATTTGTCTTTCGTCGCTGTACCGCGACAAGATTCTCATTAAAAATTTTCATGCTCACAAAATCATCGTCTGACACAAGTTTGTTTCTGCGATTGATATCATTAACTAGCTCGATATTTACGCGTTTTCTAATATTTTCCATCGTCTTACCGAACACCGAATTATTCATCAGTTTGAAGAAGTTTTTCTCAAAATCAGTTTTAGCTACAGCTCTTCTCGAAGTGTTCGAATTAATGTAACCTCTCATCCACGGCGACTGATTAAATTTTAGTACACGATGAACTTTCCTCAGCACAAGACCAGCATCTACTGCTTGTTTTAAAACTTTGTAATGCAAAACATAATTTTTTTATCGAGTAAATTTGGTACTAGCTTTTTGACCATGGAATTTTGTCTTGGTGATGCTGCCGCCTGTTGTTCTTCAGATAACAAACTATAATCTATTATCATTGATTCTGCGCAGAAAGGGTAATCGTTATGCAATTTGTGTAGTGAAATAGGATAATCGAGATCAACCTCAACGAAATACGAAACATCGTCGGGTATCTTTTTTTCTGTCTCCGATAGAAATTGATCAGCCGTGATCCAATGAAATCCACCAAAAGGCATTGGTTCTGCCATCGAATACCCATACAAGTTATTACAGTCTAGATATATGATATACTTCGAAGGAAGCTTAGGATTATACTCTTTCAAATATTTGTTGTTTGCTTCAGCATACTTCTTCGTTATCACGCTAATACCGCCTCTAATACCTTTCTCAATAAAATTGAACATGTCAATGTCAGTCAGTAATTCTAACCTTACCTTACTAAACTTTAATAGAGCATCCCACGACAGCCCTGGAGCAGAATAATACCAGCAAGGATCTAGTCCGTAATTATTATAACTCACTTCACGAAAACTTTCAAAAACATCTGCTAGTAATAACACGTCAGTTTTCAAGTACAAATCATGATAATCACCAAACGCCTTGCAATCAAATCTATTCCAGATATCTTGTGCGTATTTGTAATCGTCATCGGTGATATTTTCATTTTTGAGTTGCGAGTAAAATTTCTCTTTGTCAGGTAAAGATGTTTCATCAAATTTACTCCAGTCGTCGAGATACTCATACGGAAATACTCCTTTTTTGGTCAGTAAATTAAATTTGTCTCCAAAACAGTCTTGTAGGTTATTAAATTTACTACAACCTTTTACTAGCTCATCTAACGATGCTGCCATAAACTGCAGGCTGTCAATAAAACGTAATTTACCTAGCGTAACTGACATATACTTTTCAAAATTATTTGGAATGCATTTGATGTTATTATCGAGTTTTAAACGAGATTTTACATCAGGATCACCAAAAGCTTCTACGATAATGTGGCTGTCATATCCTCGAAAGTTGTGAAGAATAACTGGAATAAAATCTGGAGCATGAAATTTCAAATTACACTGATCATGAGCCGCTCCACGATACTGTCCAGTCAAATGACAATGGTCATGTACTTTATTGTTCCTGACGTTGTTATCGTCAAAAGCTTTTTCACAAATATGACAAATTTCCGCTTGCTCGTGATCGGATTCTTGTTGTGGTGTCAATTTTATCATCGGAGTTACTCTTTTCAAACGATTAAATATATGATCAACTTCGCTGATCAATTGCTTGAGAAGCCAGACAGCTGGATTTTTACCACGATAGAGTTGGATTGGTTTAGATAATCTCGAATCAGCACAACAAACTATCTTATACGCTACTCCGCACGGAACATGATTTTGAGTTTTCCTTGTACTCGATTGGTTAGAATCATTTTCTGCGCCAAGTACAGGTTGAAGTAGGCATTCGAAATCGGCGTATATGACGAAAGGAATTTTTAGTTTGTGATTATAATTGACAAAATACAATAAACTATCTTTTTTAGATGGCATCGTTATTCGTTGTATGTCACTACAGTACTGCAAATGCTTTTGTAATGTTTCATTGTCTGTACAACCGTGCAAGCAGCGATAACAAAAGAACTTTTTCTTGTTATTTTTATTGTACTGTTTACCAACTAGTCCATTGAAGTTTTTGATCCAAACGTAATGATTTTTATAAAACAGTAAGTTTATAGTCGATTGTGAAGCTTTTTCTGAAATATACCTAGGATAGATGTTTTCTTTTTCATCTAGTCCGAAAACGTTAATCGAAACATTATTTTGCTTTTCAAACTTTGGTATTTGATTTTCTGCCACTGGAAAGTTGATATCCTTAAAATTTAATTTTGATACGTGACTAATATACTTCTCAACACGACCAGCGTCTTTTTCTACTGGAAATAGCGCAGAAAGAACAGCCCATTGGAAACATTTGTCATCGACGTTTTTCACGTTGATGCAGCATTTTTTATTTTTTATTTTTGGTGGCAGGTCGATGTACGAACTACCGCGTAATGCGTCATATTTCATTGTGTGAAACAAAATTTCTTTGATCATTTCAAACTTCCAACCCGAACCAGATTCGGTAAATTCCTCTATCTTTTTCCAAATTTCTTGATGTATTTCATTAGCTAGTGATGAAAGATCAGTCCCAAGCAAAACGCGCCTTGATTTTGCGTTAATGTAAGGGTCTATAGTTTCTGTGTTAGTCGATTCTTCCGTCACAAGTAGTTTTGAAAATATAACGTGATATTGCACTAATATTTTTAGACCCTTATGTTTTTCAAGCTCACGTTTTACAGTCGTCTGTATCAGATAAAAGAGATTTGTTTCAGTAAAATTTACTAAAACATTTTGATTATCAAACTGATAACTATTATCAAAACCTGCAAAAGCAGTAGCTATTTTAACAGGTTCTCCAATAAGTCTCTTCTTGGCTATATCACGCAATTTCATCATTGTATACTATAGTGCATCTCTAATTGATAATTTACTGCACACTGCGCATGCGCTAGAAAAACAATTAGAGATATAAAATCCTTATAGTATAATGACAAGCGCATATGAGCAAGAGACATATCACGTTTATCCAAAGTACAACCTATACGCTGGAAATGCATTAGGTTCGGTTATTAACATCAAAACTGGAATATCTGTTGGAAAAGCAACGTCAGCGGGTTATACGATTAGTGTAAAAGGGGATAATAATGAGAGAATTACGATGTTTAGAAAAGATTTTATTTACACGTTGTTCTGCGATGATATTCCAGAGGGACAGCGTGTATATCATGTGAACGGTAAAGTCACTGATGATAATATTGAAAATTTGTCCTTACAAGACGAGTTTCAGCCGCACCAGGTCTTTGATTTATATGAGGTTAACGATCGCGGTACTATAAGAAACAGAAAAACTAAAAAAGTTCTTGGTAACATGAACAATATGGGATATCCCATAATAAAAGTTAGAGGAACATTGACAGATTTTGTTAACTATTTATCGCATCGTTTTGTTTACGAGGTATTCAACGGATCTATACCCGAAGGTTTTGTTATTAATCACATTAACGGTATAAAAACTGATAATCGATTGGAAAATCTAGAATTAGTTACCCAGCAGGAAAATGTGAGAAAAGGACGAGGTGGTAGTATTAATTTTAGATATCCGGCTAAACCTGTTGTTTCATTAAATCTCATAACAGATGAAGAAATTCAATTTCCTTCAATCTCATCTGCAGCAAGGTATTTTGATATAAATCCTAGTACAGTAAAGTTTGTTGCTGATAGAGTAACAAGCTCAACTTTTTCAAGAGAATATAATGCTAGTATTATTTTTAGATATGATGATTAATAATATTTTGTAATTCGGTTTTAGTCAAGCAGTGATGAGCAAATGCTATGATATCATCGCAATCAAATTTTAGCGTCGTTATTGTATTTTCACTGATTTTTTTTTTTCTGCTTTTGTTAGTAATATTTTGTGAGAATCACCTTGCATTACAATAACATCAACAGAATATCCACTATAACCCGACAAGCATTTTCTTACCGCTTCGGTTAGTTCGTTGTAGTTTAACACCTTAACTTTTTTTTTTTTTTTTACCTCGTCAGTCATCTTATAATAACAAATTAGACAAAAGTATATTATAATATGAACTTGATGAAACGACTCGCTCAACTATCCAGCGACAGTGTCAGCGATAAGGTCGCCACAATCTCTAACTATATGATAGACAAATCTGTTGGTTATAGCGAAGATGATATTTTGTATAACAACGAATCTGACGACGATGAAATAGTCTCTGTCGCTGACAGATCAAATTACAGCAGATCAACCACTAGAAAATACAATGTCAAGTATCACATTGCAAAAAAAATTTTGATATTTAATTTTACCGTTAACGAACAGCAAATATTTTGGCAGCTGATCAGACCTTTCTTAAACATTAAAATTTCAGGTCGACAGAAAAATGTAAAATTCGATTTCATCTTTGTCAAACTTTTTAATCTGATGACGATCTCTGACGATCGCAGACAGTATCTCATATCGTTATGCAAACCAGTAAAATGCAAATCTATCAAACAAAAGTACGAGGAAATCTATAGAAACATTATTTCGCAGTCGATAAAATCGACCGGGTTGGAATCCAACTATTGAACTTGTCGCTATACCCGCGCCACTTGACGAGGCTTTTATTACCTTTTCTCCTAATCACTTTTTCGATAACGAAAACATCTTGTTCGGTTTTCTGTAATTCTTGCTCGTAGAAACTTCCGATTATAGGCTCATCTAATGAATCCTTCAACGAGTATGTTACAGGTATTGTTAGAAGTACTTTATCAACTACAAATACTTCTTCGCTCCAGTTTGGAGTAAATCCTTTTTCAAATACTTTCTTCGTCAGAGAAATCCGAACTCTATCACCTACTTTAAACTTGTGTCTGCGGTACATGTTTTCATTCGCTAATATCGGATTTTTAATAGCGTCATTGGGTGATAATGAAAGGGTTCGATGTTTTGTGTTATTATACTCGTC
>JAECUM010014661.1:0-22894 GCA_016617855.1 Megalonaias nervosa
TTTTTTTAAATCTAAAAGGAAAAATAATGTATCATACACGTATTGTGTTCCTAGTGCAAATGTTAGATCTCTCACCGGTCGTACATTATTTACACGCTATGTATTTAATAGAACCAAGGCCTTCGCATATACTCTTTAATATTTAATATAATGGTCTTGACTTGGACATTCTATCTAATACTGCTCCGTGTGAAAAGCATCGTTACTGTAATGTGATTAAATTCTGGTATTATGTGTACGATTACTCCGTCACAAAAGCATCACGACTGTAATCACTTAAATTCCAACACTGTGTACTCAATGTCAAAATCATCATAATTTTAATTTGCATAAATATTGATATTCAATGTAACACTACTCATTGTCAAAATCATGTTGCAATAAAAAGGTAATTGTATGGTGCAAAACAAACTCTCTGTTTGACTATCTCTTACTAATTTTCTCTCCTAAGTATTCCTTCATTCAATACCTTATTTTTTATATCAGATGCGAAATATCATGGTTCTTTTGTTATGTGTTTTGTGTAGTACATGTTGTTATTTATTTATTATATTCACATATCAATTATTGAAATATGATTCTGGTTTTGTGGTCAGGTGATTTGGTACGTATATTATCTTTGACTAATATTTCTTGTTTAAAATATCAGCAGCCATTTTGCAAACACGATATACCGATATAAATCGACTGCATACCATGGCACATTCACTGTATGGTGAAATTAATTTACGTGATTTCGTTTAGCGCTCCCTTTCTCTCTCCAGATTTGAAACTGCATTTGTTGTTGTTTTGTGAGCTTATTATATTTGCATAATATTTAGGACAACAACACTGAGGTTTCAAAAGTCTAACGAAGATCCTGCGAGAAAATACTATTATAAATAGTCCTTGCTCTCTCTCTCTCTCTCTCTCTCTCTCTCTCTCTCTCTCTCTCTCTCTCTCGTTGCTTCTCGCACACTCAGTCATAGCATATTTTGGATAATGGAACTCCTGGTATATAAAGCCTCCACCAATCTCAGTGCATGTACGTACATGTATGTATATATTGAACCTAACATTAACACTGGCCTTGTCGCTAACGAAATATAACAATATGTGGACAATAGGCTAACAGCATACAGTAACTGTATGTTGTATGGGTATGTTCGTTATATAAGCGGTTATGCGGGCGTATATTGCCCGAAAGTAGAGCTTTTCATGAGTGAAAACTAAAATGATTATCTTATCGGTCTGTCTCTCTCTCTCCCTCTCTTTCTCTCTCTGCCTCCTGTTGATTTTAAGTTAGACAATGCACTCTGCAGGAGATAATTATTGTCGAATGCCATGAAAATTGTGGATATCTCTGATTCATGCGTTTCATCTGTTCTTGTCACCCAGTTATGTTCTTTAAATGCGAATTGTGTTCGTTAAATGCGAATAAGCGTAATAATATGATACCGTATATGTGCAACAAAACGGTGGATATTATCCAGATATTCTGATTATATCTCCTTTTACTGTCTGTCTGTCTCTCTATATATCTCGCTGGCACAAACGCACACCAAAAAATTAAATTCCATTTTAAATCTGAATCTGATCATATGTTTGCATGAATGTCATACTGAACTTGCATGAACATCTGCATTGTATACGTAGAGTCTCCAAATTTTATTTTACATATCATGTGCTCGGCCTGGAAACAAAATTACACTAATTCCAGCTAAAATATTATGTTTCACTTTTCATATCTCTCGTTTGTCTCGATGTCTAGTTGACTTTTTGATTTAGACATTGCATTTAGTATTGCTGGTGAGTTGCTTGGTTTCTGGTCTATAAGAATTTGCCTACAGGCTACAACCGAGCAAGTCCATAATCATCTCATTTTCTGCATCTCATTGATCAAGCTGTCAAACAGTACTCATTGTTCTTTTAATTAAATCTCAGCTGCAATTGTTGCATTTATTTTATGAACAACTCTCCGTAAGAAAAATAAATAATTTCTCAATAATCAAAACAGAAAATGTCGTTTGTTTGCGCCAATATTGATCCAGGAATAAAATCCATACTCTGAAGTTCACTCTAAGTCCCTTGTAGTGGAGACTAACCATGCAATGTGGTTCGTTTTAATAGGTAAATGGCGTGCATGCAAACAGAAAGATGAATTTTTTCCATTGTTAATGACGTCTATGGATGAGAGCTATAAAACAGCACCGTTAGTTTGCTTTCCACAAGGTTCCAATATTTTTCGACTGCGTCTTATGCTATGAGCTACGTATTTAAAGACACGATGAATAACAATTTGTATGATGGAATAAGGGTGTACATTCGAAATGTAAAATATGGCATGTCAATGAAAATGTCCTTGTCTGTAGTACAGCAGAAATTTAAACCCGTGATTACCTTGAACAGTTTGTTTTAATGGAAATGTCAGACAGTTTTCATATAATTTCTGACTATAAATCCAAAGGGGTGCACTTGTTTATTTCAAAAGCAAAGATCAATGGGTTGATCTTCGGATATGTATTTGTAATATTGGTGTAAAACTAAACCATCGAGACTGGTTTTTGATTTTAGTATTAATCAATCTGCAGGTATATATGTTAATAAACATATATTATTTTGTTTAATCCTCCAAACTTGTCTTGCTTTCCTCTATTTTGAAATGATTCTCATGGCGTTTAGTTGTGGCATATACAAGTTATATATTCACAAATTTATGATTATGACGACTACATCGGAAACATCGGATTTCAGTCTAACGAGGAGAACAATGTCGTATTGACATCAACTTAAGTAAAAATTACGAAGGAATTTTTAGAACTTAACAATAGCTGTCTAAAAGATATATTGAAAATGAATCAATATTCTTCTGGTCAAATTCTATTAATTGTATATCACTTCGGTAGCTGATTTCGACACTGAGAATGTTCTCTAACAACAAGGATGTCTGAAATATCTACACCTAGAAATATTAATAACTTCAGGCAAATAAATCCTCGTTAAAAAATAAATTCATGCTCTTGCAGTTGGAATATATTTACAAAACAATAAGGGATGGAGACAAGTTCGCATACATTCAAAGAAAATCTGATGATCACGACACACATGTGCCATCCAGTTATTAAGATGAGAATAAAAAACTGAATATCATATATGCCCCAATTGGCTGGCCTACCTACCTACCTACCTACCTACCTACCTACCTACATACATACATACATACATACATACATACATACATACATACATACATACATACATACATACACACATACATAATAACAATTGTGGAGCAAAATTATGAAACAGATTCAGATACTTCATTGACTGTCAATACAATTAACCATTTATAATCTGTTATCGGATTCGTTTGGGAATGAAATTCGCGTTCATATTATATGGCTTAAATTTATATAGAAACAAGCACGAATCTTATTGGACTCTTCAGAAATTCTATATTTGTTTTCTATTTAAATTATGTAAAACCCTTCCAGCTATTTTATATATGAATCACAGTAACACACATTGCTTACACTTGACACCGATGAACTTTCACGCTCCTTTTTCTCCTTGTCTCCCCCTTCGATCATCCATTATTAACGTTATGTTGTTTTTTTTTTTTCACACAATATTTTATGCTAATATTATTTCGTGCTTTCTCTATATAATGTGCATACATTGTAGTCAACATGTTTTCAACGTTGTAAGAATGTGAAGCCACATCCAACTGTAAAAGTTACGCAATTAAATGTTAAAACTAAAATGAAAAATCATCTTGTCCATTTAAGCTGCTAGTGAAGCTGTATTGGTGACTTGTAATAGCTATTCATACTTTTGCAATGAACGTTTAATGAAGTAATTTTCATAGTTCCAAGCTGAGAGTGCCAGGAGCTATAGTACATGCATTAATATAGCCGTTTAAGCTTAGGTAGTATAGGTTATGACTGGTAATGAATGGGGTCGCGATTCCATCACAATCAAGGTGTATAAACAAATTTCGCTCAGTTTCCATCGGTGTCATGGAATCATAACCAATACTGTAATGAAAGTACCGTATAAATCAGACAAGTCATCGCACCAATAAAAGAGATTTCGATCAAAATAGGCCAATTCGTCTTAATACAAATATTTATAATCACTAAACTGAAAATGTTAAGTCCGTAAGAACACTTATTTTTGCATACATTCCAACAACATACTGAGGGGATTGAAATTTAAATTCGGATATTTTGTGTAATTGTACTCGATAGTTATGTTTTTTGTAGTGTATATTGTGCTACATCTTTATTATATTCACACAGCAATTATTGATGCATTATTCTTTTTTTTTTGTGGTTAGGTATGTTTGGTACATATATTATCTTTGACAAACATTTCTTTATTAAACTATCAGCTGTCATTTTGCAAATACAATTTGCTGATATAAATCTACTGCATACCATGATATAGTAAAGGGTGATGGCAGGAATTTGAGTGACTTCATTTCTTTCTCACTCTCTCTCTCTTTCGATACAAAACTGTATTTTCTATTGTTTTGTAAGCTAGGGATATTTGAATGTTATTTAAGATAACTGCCTCGAGGTTTTTTCTGAGATCAAATTATATTATATATGGTGCAAGTTCTCTCTCTATTAGTCAAGTTTGTATTTCTCTCACTCAACATCTTCACATACTAAACATAGTCGGAAAACATAATATATCACGATATCATCAATCTTAGTACATCTGATCATATGCATGTATACAGGCAACCTAAAATTAACACTGAATTTGTCTCTAACGAACGATAATGATACGTGGATAACATGATCCCATCAGTCGACTTTCTGTATTTCGCGTATTTTCGTTATAGAATGGGCTATGCAGGCATACATTTTCCAAAGTGGAGCTTTTCAGGTATGAAATTTGCGTAGTTACGTTGACCATTTCTTTCTACTTCCATCTGCTACTGTTTGATTTTAATCAGTAACATTCCTGATTTTTGAAGATAGTGCAGACTTGTCCAATTAATTATGGATGAATACTGTGGAAATTCCGGATATCTTCAATTCATGTGTTTCGTCTACTCCTACTCTTTTAGCCATTTCTTTCCGTGAAATGCGAGTAGTGTTCATTCAGTCCGGGTAAGCGTAGTGACATATTAACAAATATGTGTATCAAAAGTGTGGGCATCATAAGGCATATATATCGCTAGCGCAAATTCACTCAAAGAGCTCAGATCCTGCTATTTCAAATCTTGGATCATGTGTGTACATTAAAGCCCTACCGAAATTGCGTGCACAGGTAAATGGCATGTATAACAATAGTTAATATGACTGTTTTATATGCTCATGATGTATATGAATAAGGGCTAAACGTACAGCGCAAGTCACCTTTGTACTTTGTTCCAATATTTGTTGATTGAGGAAATATGCCATGGACTACTCATTTAAAGATACAAGGAAACACTTATTTAAAGACACAAGGAACCACTTATTTAAAGACACAAGGAACAGTGTGATGTAATAAGAGAATGCATTCGAAATGTATAAAACGGTATGTCAATGAAAATGCCAATGTTTCAAAAACAGCACAAATTAAAATCCGTGATTACCTTGACTAGTTTGGTTTAATGGAATGTCAAACAGTTACCATGCAATTTCTGACTATAAGTTCTAATGGTTGTACATGTATATTTCAAAAGCACTGATCAATGAGTTTATCTTCGGATAAGGTTTTGTAATATTGGAGTAAGGGTAAGTCATCGAAAACTTAGTATACATGACACCACTAGCCCTTCGTGTCCGACAATATTAGTACAGAGTTTATCCACATCATTTACTTTAGATAAGAAATTTATTTACCAAAACATGCATATATGCTTGTATTTCTGCTGGACTTTTTAAACGATTACATGTTATGTATACCTGTAATTTGTAGTTGAACTTATTCCAAAATCAAGCTCTAACTAAGCAGTGACATTTGTTGTGTGAACAACATAACACATAGCTAATATGTGTATATGATTATAGGCTAATATTCAGATTATTATTAATTGAGGTAAATATGTTTACCTCTATCTGAATGCAGGAAATTAGTTTTTCACTTGGGAATTGATAAACTGGTTTTCATCTTTGAATGTTTTGAGAGGAGACTGACCTACCTCCTGACTCTGTTATTGTGCTTTACCTGTTGATATCAATGTTGTTTACTCGAAAAATTACCCACTTCTACCGAAAGATCCAAAACAGTATCAGTTCTAATGATGTGTTCACTTTTTAAATTTCGGATGATTTATTTATTTCAAGTGTGTACTGGAATTACAAAGTGCTCATCGATGATTATTGGACTAAATCATTAATTTGGAATTAAGGCGAATTAAAATAAAGACATGTTGGATTATATTATTGTGATAAATCGAAAGACTTAATATATCGCCACCTTTCTAGCCATTGACACATTAGGACATTCGAAACTACAGGAACATCAACATATTCAATATTGCAACTTATTTGGAATACCAACGTAATTCAATTTGAACCTCATACATCTGAACTTGTGATATAACTGTTAGGACTATTTGTTATTTAATTCTCAATATTGTAAGCTATTTTCAAATTTTCATTTTTTTTTTCCTACTCGGGAAAAAAATATTGATTGAGTTTGTACAAAATATGTTGGTTTTCGCTCTGTTCTGTTAATTAATTTTAGAACAAATTTGCGTAGCAATTATACATGCTGCAAATGTTCCCAGTCCGTTTTAATTAGTATTTTCTGAAGCTTGATGGGGGTAAAACCAAACTCTCGCGGAACATTGAATCCATTTACTGGAGACTTTCTAAAACATTAAAGAACCAGCATTGCTATTAAGAATAGCATTCATTGCATTGTATCATAATTTATGATAATGGAATTTAATACAAATTGGTTTTGATTATATTGCAAATGCAGTGTGGAGCTGTTGGTTTTTTTATAAACAGGTAATCCTTACTTCTCAAGATATTGAAATAGCCATGCGCAACTACTCGACATAGCCAACTACTTTCTTCACAATTATGAATTAGTGCAAAAACTTACTGTGTTATCTGATCATGATGCTCTAACGTTGAATTTGTATGCAACTTAACACTGCTTTGTTTTGTATTATATATATAAATAAGTTTAAACATGACTTAACTTGTTTAGCAGGAAATACAATCATTTAGATTGGAAGCTTTAGTATTTCTGAGATTCGAAAGAATGTGTCTCAGAACGTTCATAACATTTTAAATGGACCATGTTATCCAGACATTGGTATGAATTAATCTGTATGCATATATGTTTATTCAAATTACATTACTGAGTGTAGTTGTCTCTCCCCAACCCCCCAACCAAAGAAACTTGTTTTTCTCTATTTTGAATTGTGGCGTTTACTAATGGCATATACATATTGTATATTCACAAATGGATGATTATGATAATAATGTCGGAAACATCGGATCTCAGTCTAACTCAGAGTGGAAAGTCTTCCTGGTATCAAAGTAAGCTCACATATCCAAGTTATTTTTTAGAACTTAATAATGGGTGTCTAAGAGGTAAGAGGTTTTACTAAATATGAATCAAGATTCTTCTGATCAAATCCATTTAATTATACTTCATTTAGGAAGTAGATTTCGACAAGTATTTTATAACCCGAAATACATAAAGTCGAGAAAAATGAAATGGCTCAATTAAAACTTAGGAAACTGCTTTAGAACATAACTTATATGGTATTTTGTTGGGGTCTGTGCAAAATGCATGATCTGGCAACTCGTACATTACATCACACAGAAAGAAATAAAGAAATGGAAAGCGAATGTGTAAACTATCGTTGAAGGTTTTTCGATGCCCTAGTGTACATGCATTGACTTCCACCTGGTGTTACGTGACTAGGCTCGTACAAAGTTACAAAGAAAGGACTAAAGCCAACAAGGTTCGTACGTTTAACAAAAATAATGTATTTCCATAGAAAACAAGGAAAAAGTATGCAAAAGGATTTACCATTTGTGGATATAATCGAAAAATTGATCATAGAATTTAAAAATGTAGGTCCTATCAATAAACATTTCTAATTGAATCCAAGTTCGAATCTCGATGAAGTTCCAAGATGGAAGGCGAGGACGTCCTCTATAATCAGTTTGTGTTGATATGTCAGCAGTTCCTTGTTTAGTCACCAAGAATATAATTCCGGCTTTAGAATTCCAAATAATTTTTTGTAAATGTCGTTGTCCAAGAATTTCGGCGAACACATGTAAAGACTCCAGGAAAAGAAATTATTTTAAATAAAAACACTCAGTTCAAAGGCCAACAACATAAACACCTTTCGGCCTGAAGGTATAATTTACAGCTTACTCAGCAACAACGAACTCTTAGTATTAATCCAACTAAGAACGCAATTTCAGGCCCACGTGATGGGTCACGTGGTCATTAACTTTGAACATCGCAGTAACAAAAATATGTCAATTAGCACGTAGACTAATATAGCCTTGGCTAAAAACCTGATTCCCACACAGAAAGGGAAATTGGAAATAAAATGTTGTTTATTCAGAATAACACGTAGGCCAAGCATGACCTTGATTACGACCAATGATTTTCACTCTGTGTTTATCAAACTTTTAACCAAGGCCAGCAAAAAATACAATCAAGCAATACTTTTTGCTCTCTAATCAGGCTAATGTAACTGAACTGAATTTACTGGGAATAATTTCAAATCCGGTAAAAAAAAAAAATGTCATTACAATAAGATGTAATGAAACAATAATAAAATAAAAAGAAATTAAAAGCAACACGCAAATAATTTAATTACATATACGAAACAATCCCCTCCATAAAGTAAAACAAAGATATATGTAATAAAGCTTTCTTTTCACCATATGCTAATGATTCATGGGGTTAAACAAATTACATAAGAAGATCTCTTATGAATTATGCAAAGTGAAAATGAAATAATATTTCTATACACAGGAAAGAGCATCTGCAATTAAATTGTCTTTTCCCTTGATGTGCCTGATGTCAAGATTAAACTCTTGTAACAACAATCTCTACCTTAATAATCTTTGATTTTTATTTTTCATCTTGTCGATGAAAGTAAGGATGTTGTGATTACTAAACACAACAACCGGAGAAGGAGCTGAACTAATGTATACTTCAAAATGCTGTAATGCCAATATTAAAAGCAAGCATTCCTTCTCGATTGTTGAGTAATGTGATTGGTGCTTTTTTAATTTCTTAGAGAAATAGCACACTGGATGTTCAACACCATTTCTATCTTCTTCAATAAATACTGCTCCAGCCTCAAGATCACTTGCATCAACAGATAGTTTAAATGATTGGCTGAAGTTTGGAGCTGTAAGAACCGGCGCACTGTTGAGTATGGCCTTTACCCTATCAAAAGCCTCTTGACCTTTTTCAGTCCTTAGAAACTTGTTTTTCTTGCTCAACAAGTTTGTCAGAGGTTCAGCAATATTAGAAAAATTGGAACAAAATTTCCGATAGTATCCGGCAACACCTTGCAATCGCATCAGCTGCTTTTTACTGACAGGCACAGGGAAATCAGAGATAGCCTTGACCTTTGCATCTATAGGTTTAACTTGTCCATGTCCGACAATATGTCCTATAAATGTCACACAAGCACGACAGAACTCACTTTTGGATAAATTGATTCTCAAATTTGCATCAGTGAGCCTGTCGAAGAATTTCTAAATCGTGGCTACATGTTCTTTCCAGGTGTCGTTATAGATGATGACATCATCCATGTAAGCATCACCATTATCTAGACCAGAGGTAATCATATTCATCGAACGTTGGAAAGTACTTGGCGAACCCTTCATCCCGAACGGCAAAACTTTATATTGATAAAGTCCATCTGGAGTCACGAATGTCGAAATTTCCTTTGCTCTTTGCGTTAGTGGAATTTGCCAAAATCCTTTCAGAAGGCCAAAGTTGGTGACATACTTGGCTTTTCCAAATTTATCAGTACAATCATCGGTTCTTGGCAATGGAAATGAATCTGTTTTTGTCACACTGTTCACCTTCCTATAATCAGTGAACATACGGAAAGTTTTATCTGGTGTCGTAAGAAGTATACATGGTGAACTCCAGTCACTTTTACTAGGCTCTATGAAATCATTCTCCAGCAGATATGAATTTCCTTTTTCAAGTATTACTGTATGAGAGGGTTCATCCTGTATGGGTGTTGTTTCACGGGTTTCGAATTCACAGTTTCAACGTCATGAACAATTTTGTTTGTCGTCGTAAGAACATCTGGAAGTGCTTATATTCAAATAATAGCTGTTTAATTTAATTCATTTCCTGTTGTTGCAAATGTAAAAGATTTTGGCCCAGATTTTTCATAATTTCCGAATTCCAAAGATTTCTCGCTCACAAATCAATAATATCCGATTGAATTCCTTCACTTAAATCCTCAGTGAGTGGGACAGGTACAACTAAATTAATTGCGTGATTTACCTGGTTATCTCTTTCAATATACTCTTCTAACATGTTTATGTGGCAAAGTTGTTTTTGTTTTTGCCTCCCAGGATTATTTATGATGTAATTTAAATCATTTACTTTCTTTGCAACCGTGTACAGACCATAATACTTGGCCTGAAGAGGATTTTGCGGAATAGGCAAGAGATCTAGAACTTTATTACCAGGCTGAAAACTCCTTTCCTTTGAGTCCTTATCATATCTTAATTTCATTTTTGACTGGGTAGAGTACATATTCGCCCTTGCGACCTCACAAACCATCGACAACCTATACCTAAAATTATATACATTATCAAGAAGATTAAGTTCAGTATCTTCATTAGAAAGAAGTTTGTCTTTCAACAACTTAAATGGTCCACGCACAGTGGGTCGGAAAACTAGTTCAAAGGGCCTGAACCCTAAAGATTCTTGAACTGACTCCCTAGCAGCAAACAAAAGCAAATAAATGACTTTATCCCAATCATTACCCGTAGCAAGGCAATATGATCGAATCATATTTTTCAAAATCTGATGAAATCTTTCTAACGCCCCTTGGCTCTCAGGGTGATAGGTAGAAGATTTGAATTGTTGAATGCCTAATTCATACATAAGTTGCTGAAAAATTACAGATATAAAATTTGATCCATGATCCGATTGGACAGATTTGGGAAGGCCAAATTGAGTATAAAACTTTATCAAAAGTTTTACAATAGTTTTGGTTTTAATATTCCTCAAAGGAATTGCCTCTAGAAATCTTGTTGACGCACACATAATGGTCAACACATATTGGTTGCCTGTCTTGGTCGTAGGTAAGGGACCAACACAATCTACCATAGTTCTGCTAAGTGGTTCGCCAAATGCAGGAATAGGTTGCAGACGAACCTTGGGTATCTCCTGATTGGGTTTTCCTACCATTTGACAAGTATGACAAGATCTACAGTATTTACAAACATCACTTTTAATTTTTGGCCAATAAAAGTGAGTCAAGATCGTGTTATAAGTCTTATTAATCCCTAAACGACTAGCCAGAGGGGTTTCAAGGGACAAACTATGTATTTCCTATCTGTAAGATTTTGGAACTACAATATAATAGTTCACTGACCACTCGTGACCAGCAGGTACATCGGGAGGTCTCCATTTTCTCATAAGAATTCCATTTTTAATGAAATAACATACCGGTACTTCAGTAGGTTCAGTTTCACTAATGGCCCTCTGAAACAAATAGGAGATCTCAGGATCTTTTTCCTGTTGGACGGAAAGTGATTGTCGTTTGTCACCCTGATTAGTAAAAGAGAATGAGTAGTTAAAAGAGGATCACTGTGACCAATATATTTTGATTGATCCAAACAAGGAGTGAAATTGACCTCATCTAAAGCCTCATCAATACATGTGTCAGCTAAAGGAATATTTTCCTTATCAAAATCATTCTGAAGAGCTTTCTTTGCCATAGCTCTAGTAACTGCACAAGTTGGATATAAATCAGACAATTCTTTCTCAATTGGAACAACTTTGTGATCCAAAGAAGGCAAATCAGTTACAAGTGGATTAACCACAACCTTGTCTCCAGCTAGGTCGTTGCCTAGTAACAAAAGAATGCCCTCAACGGATAAAGCAAACACTATTCCGACAGTCACATGTCCTGAAACTAAGTCTGATGACAAATTTACAGAATGGAGAGGAACATTAACAAAGCCGCACTCTACTCCAGTTGGTTCATACCTTCTTGCGAATCGATTTATGAAATTGGTTTTGTTTCTAGGTTCACTCTTCCCAGCAATGTTTTAACATATATGTTCCCAGATGTTTCTTCGTATCTAATGCACTTGACACTCAATGCAGTTATGCCTTTGGTAATGCTTACTGGGCAATGATGGAAACGTTACATTTGATAGATATTGTAAATGTGTCTCTTTCTTATGTAAACGTTACGATTGGATTAGGTGATTACTCAAAACTAGAAGATAAGATGGGCCTTGATGCAAACATGTTCCTAATTTGTGCATGTTAGTAAATTTTGTATTGTGCCAGCATCGAACATACATTAAAATACGACAAACTTCCTCAGAATTTTGACTGATAACAAACTGTTAATACGTTTTGAAGCTCATCATAATTGTGCATGTAAAGTAATACGATCCTGCGGTCATAAACTAAGTAACAGAAAATGGCGAAAACCAGCAAATTTTGTAAAATTCTTGACATAATCTATTTTTCTAAACTACAAAGGTAACATTTTAAAAGACCTAGCATTACTGTGTATTACCACCCAAATAGTCCTTACAGCTTATCACATTTACAGAAGAAAAGAGTATCTCAAATGATTTCCTGTGGTATTCTGAACGAAGTCAAATTTTGAATGTGCTGATGTACCAGTGGGCCCGCATGTGATAATTTGTCAATAATTTTGGTGTTTCACAATGATATAATCCAGAATGTCTTTAAATGAGTTCATAGTAATTTCAAAATAATTTAGTATTAAAGTGTATGAGTACTTTTGTAATTCCAATCAATAGCTAAAATAAATAAATCCTCTCAAATATTAATTCAACACAATTAGATGGCTGACTCCAGTTCAGATGTTTAAGATAGGAATACATTGTATGTAAAGGACGAAACGGAATGGAACACTATGTATATGCAGAAGTTCCCATTTCAAGACATTGATCTTTCAGCTAGGGACTTTAATATGAATGCGTCACATTGAATAATTATGATACATATATTGATGAATTCCTTCCAAACATAGTCAATGGATCAAAGAGTTCAATTCAGCAACCGATTATTAGTCAATATAAATAAATTTTTACGTGCTTATCTCCAGTAAGGGACGGATCACTATGTCGCGTGAAAAGATTGATCGCTCTCTTGTCACTTAACAGTGTACGCGAATTGCACGAGAACATTTTGAAAATGATAGTAATTGATATAAAACTCGGTTAAATTAAATCCTAGTAGAAGTGGAGGCATCTGTAGAATATAGTATAATTAGCAAAACTGAAAATGCAATAATCATAGCATTGTTGTATATATTTATAAGATTTTTTCAACAATGATATAACATCCTTATAAGTTGATAAAAACCTTAGTTCAAACATGAAACAAATACAACATATAACAGGTGTTTCTAATAAACTTAGCACTTCAGACGGGACAAGATAATGTAAATATCGCTATAAAATATATGGGAAGTCAAACTGAAAAAAATATGTTATGGTTCCTAAATCAGCAGAGACTAACTTCAAGAAAGAAATCATATCTACGTTGAATCAAATTTGGAAAGATAAATATTTCACAGGGTTAGTATTGCAAGTGTTTACAATGGAATTTGTCTTGTAGTTGCCAGGCTTACTTCTCCAGTTGCGGGGACAGTTACAGGTTGAAGTATGTCCCTAAATTGCATAGGGTTTGGTGTACCTGTACTCTGTTTGATTGTAAAAGTTGAAAAAAAGACGAGGTATCATACAATACGGCTTCAAACACGATGAAATTGTGAGATCAGCTTAAAGAATGTTGGAAAGTGCTAATGTAATGATGATTAAATCGATAAGCGATAGTGTACTATCTCAGGAAGAATCTGATGCAATACGTTCAGAATCCAACCGATTTTGTCATGTGCAGTGTTATGAAAACTACAGATCTGGGTCAGCGCCTTCTATATCGCATGACTTTTCCCCCAGCAACGGACACTAGTGAAACAGCTCGACAATCGCACTGGTAGGGTGATTTCGTCCACGGCGACTGCATTTGAGCTCCTAGTGCGGGAAAAGCACAGTGGCGCCTGTGCTTCAAACAGTTTACTTGATGGTAACTCCTCCATGCATTACATCCCGACTTGGTTTTGCTCCACTAGCAACTATTCGTATTTGCCCACAGAATAGTCGGAATTTTCCATTTCAGCCAACAGCATCTCAAACACTGTTGTGTTAAGAATGTTATATTCCATTGCCACCAAGTAGACTTTACTAATCGTAACTTGAATGCTTATCACAGTAGCTTTCTCGGAATATAAAATAAATGTTCTACTAAATGTGGTCCTCTTTATGCCGAGGTTGTCTCGTGTGTTTTATAAAGCATTTGACACAGATATAACGCATTCATTGTCTCAAGAAATAAAGTAGCTCCTCATGGACGATTCTATGTACACAAGTTAAAGTAAAGATCACGTAGCCCCAGTGGTCCATATTCTAGGGAAAGGCAATACAAACCAGTATCTATTAAGTCTTATTTTCCAATGATATGCACAGAAGATACAATTTCCAGTGAAACAGTCATTTCCTTACGGAAAATACACGATTTCATGTTAGTGACTAGGCTCTACAAAAGGGAGGGGGGGGGCAATCGGTTGTTTACTTAAGGCCAATTTGTATCCATGATTGGTCATATCATGCCGAGGAAATGAGAGCTAAATGTAATTCCGAAGCACACATCAAAGCAGCAGACTTGGGTTGCTCTGAGAACGCATCTAACCCGCGATCCTTAGATTGCGAGTCCGATGTTTTTCCATCTAGTCCAAACCACACTCACACAAAGTTCAGTCCATTTTTTTCTGCCTCTACCACCCTCCTCCTAGTAGCAAAAACAAGCTGACTGAATCTCTCTTTTTGGAGCAGTTTCCGAATCTCCTGGAGTATCGAAAATCGATAGGTGGCAGTTTGATTATTCTTGGAGATTTCAACTTTCACTTTGACTGTGCTGGAAACGTATTCACATCAAAACTCCTAGATTCCATTCATGTTTTCAGCCTCAAACAGTGAGTTAGCCGACCCAACCATAAACATGGTTCACATTTTAGACTGAATTCTTTATAGGCCTGATGATAATATTCTACAGTCCTCCCTGCTGTTCCACGAACTTGCATCAGATCGCCTCTGCATTATATGCCATTTTCACGTATCAGTCCCTAACCCTCCACCTTTATTTGCTACTAAGAGAAACCTCCGTATGATAAACAGAACGCCACTAATGCATGACATCCAAGCAAACCTAACAACTAGCTTACCTACTACAGCAGAACAACTCGATAATTGCCTGCGTTCATTGCTTGACAAACATGCCCCAGCAACCAAGTCCAGAGTATCATTTCAAAAGTGTTCTCCGTGGTATAGCAGTGTTAGGGACCAGCTTCGCATTGCTAAAAGAGACCGCCGTAAATCTGAGAGGCTTTTTCTTTCCACCAGATTCACTATTCATAAGCAAATCAATGCAGCCGCCGAGAAGAAGGTCACAAACATAGTCCATGCAGAGAAATCAGCCCACTACAGTACTAAGATCACGGAAAGTTCCAGCTGCAAAGAGCTATTCTAGATTACTAACACGCTAATGTCAAGGAACAAATGTATACCACTTCCAACTACTTTCTCTCTGGTCGACCTTCCGGACCTGTTTGCAAATTTCTTGCGTGACAAAGTACAAACTATCAGAGATAAACTTGAAAACACAATATAAATTGGCTCGTCTTCACCATACAGTTACGATTCAGAATTTCAGCAGCAACCGTTAGCACCATTTGAACATATCTCATAGATTTAGTACGTGCACCAAAGTCATGTGAACTTGATCCGATTCCGACATCACTGCTGCTTGAGTGCTAATATCCAATATTGCCTTCACTAACTGATGTTATTAATACCTCTCTCTCTCATCCGGGGAATTCCCATCATGTTTCAAATCTACCACCGTAAAGCCTCTGCTGAAGAAACCAACACTCGACCATAACGATTTAAAGAGCTACCGCCCAATTTCTAATCTCCCATTAATGTCAAAAGTCTTAGAAAAAGTTGTTCTATCCCAACTTGTCTCTCATCTGAATTCAAACAGTCTGTTTAGCAATATACAGTCTGCATATCGCCCTTGCCAAAGTACTGAAACTACTCTTCTAAAAGTAGTCAATGGCCTTCTCTCTGCTTTGGATAGCGGAAAGATTACAGTCCTCACTCTCCTTGACTTCTCTGCAGCATTTGACACAATAGGCCATGATATATTACTTCACCGCCTCCAGCATGTATTTGGCATCCACGATACGGCCTTATTATGTTTCAAGTCCTACTTGGTCAACAGGACACAAATTGTGTCCGCAAATGGAAAACACTCCATCCCAGTTGATCTATGTTGTGGTGTTCCACAGGAGTCTGTTCTTGGATCTGTTCTCTTCATTCTATACACTCAGCCACTCTCAAGTGTCATAGATCATCATTCAGTGCCTCACCAATTGTATGCTGATGACACCCAAATATACAAATCTAGCCACCCAACTGAAGCTGAAGCTACCGTCCAAGGCGTAGAGAGGTGCATTTCCGATGTGAAATCATGGATGACATGTAACAAGATGCAGATGAATGATGATAAAACTGAAGCCATTCTGATTACAACACAAAGACTTTCTCATTCACATGCTTTATCTCAGACAATAAATATCAGCAACACCAACATTACATTCACACTGTCAGTACGAAACCTTGGTGTTACTCTCGACAGTACTCTCTCATTGCACCAACATGTCATGAACATATGCAAGGCTGCTTATCTTGAGCCGAGACGCATCAGCTCCATTCGCAGGTATCATTCAGTTCATGCCACTAAACCACTTCTGTGTTCCTTAGTACTTTCAAGACTGGACTATTGTAACTCAATTCTGTCTGGTTCGTCTCAATATCTACTCCAGAAATTTCAAAAAGTCCGAAACACAGCTTCTCGGATCATCCTTAGAGTACCACGATCAGAGCACGCCTCCCCCCTGCTCTGTACCCTACACTGGCTATCGATACAATCCAGAATTAAACACAACATATGTTCTCTGTGCTACGTTTCACTGACGGGCTCCAGTCCAACATACCTATCTGACCTCACCGATGTGTACACACCAGCAAGATACTTACGCTCCTCTTCTGACACTCGTATTCTCATTATTTTCATTATGAAAATGAAATCATATGGACAACGTTCTTTTGCATACCAGGGCCCAGTAACGTGGATCGAACTGCCACTGAACTTAGATACAACAACACAGTGATCTCATTCAAACAAACTCATAAAACTCACATATTTCAACTGCAAGAACAGGCTTAAAGACCAAATAATGTTTCCTTACCTTAAATATTTACAGCATGTTTTCTGTTTTCTAATTTCGTGGTGTTTGTTTTTATTTTAGTAATTATATCATTATATATGTTTTTTTGTAAGTGTTGTCAACTGTTGTAAAGCGCTCAGAGCTTCTAATGATTAGGCGCCATACAAAGTCCTCATTATTATTGTTATTATTATTATTATTATTATTATTATTATTATTATTATTATTATTATTATTATTATCTAGCTAATTTAAAACAAAATGTGAATTATCTATTCTTCTAAATGGCGATAAACAATGAATTGCATTGTAAACATTATGAACTTTAAACATTCAGGGAGATACGGATATCCTATACATCACAATGATGTATAGAACCATCATATACCTATAAAATAGACAACATATAACTTTTTTGGATTTGTATTCATTTCAATCTGTGCGCCGTGTATGAAAGAACAATCAACTGAAGACATGAATAAAGATATGAGGTTCACATTACAAATTATTGAACTTACGATAATATTTACCAAAAAGATAAAGACAGTCACCTTTGCAAGAAAGCAATTGGTAGGGTGTGCATTTTTATGTCAATAAAGTCTCACACTAGAATTGTAGTTAACAGTGGTTTTTGTTGCTACATCACTTTCATCAGTTGTTTTAGTTCGTCTTTGGTAACAATGATATAATCTCATCGAAAATATAATTATCTGCATGTATGACAAAACACAAAACAATATAGTCAAACAACATATTCCTTTTCGTAAATGCAATGTTTCCATGGTATGCCATGAAATAAAGATAAAAATCCAGATAGAATATAAGCATATCATTCTATATGTCATCTTGTAAATGCTATAGCTTACACGTTATACATATTTTCGTTATCAATCAAGTTTATGTTGTTTTAAATATCTTTTACTCTCTGGGGTTTGATTAACTTGGTGTAATCCCAGTTGAAGATGGCATACATACATACATACATACATACATACACTCGCACACGTACGCACGCACACACAAGTCCTTTCATCCATAAAACATATATACATCCATATATCCATCCGTCCGTACTAACATATACACATATATACCAAGGAACATACGCACGCACACACATCAATCCATCCATTTACCCATCCATCCATCCATGCATACATGCATAAATATATACGCGCTCAGACGCACGCATGCACACACACGTCCATCTGTCCATCCAACAAACAAATATGCATACATCAATCCATCCACCCATACATACATACACACATATACACACTTACATATACACAAACACATGCATCCATCCATCCATCCATCGATAGATCGATCCATTCATACATAGATACATATATAAGCCCATACACGCACGCACACACACACGTCTATCCTTCCATCCAACATAGTAACGTCCCTTGGGTCACTAGTTCTTACCCGGGATTTCCCGGGTTCTATCTTCAGCAATTATACTTTCCACAACGTGAAGCCTATATTACCTGGCAAATGGCGTTAAAACACAAACATCCCAAAGAAAACATACATACATACATACGCTCGCACACACGCACGCACATACACGTCATTTCGTCCATCAAACATATATACATCCATACATCCATCCCTCCATACACACATATACACATACATAACAATATACATACGCACTTACACACATCCATGCATATATATATATATATATATATATATATATATATATATATATATATATATATATATATATATATATATATATATATATATATATACTCGCTCAGACGCAAGTATGCAGACACGTCCATCTGTCCATCCAAAAACCACATATGCATACATCAATCCATCCACCCATACATACATACACACATACGCACCAACACACATCCATCCATCCATCCACCCATCCATCCATCCGTCCATCGATACATCGATCCATTCATACATAGATACGTAGCTACATCAGCCGATACACGGACACACACACACACACGTCCATCCAACATAGTAACTTCCCTTGGGTCAGTTGTTCTTACCCGCGATTTCCCGGGTTCTATCTTCAGCAATTGTACTTTCCTCAACGTATAGCCTATCTTACCTGGCAAATAGCGTCAAAACACAAATATCCCAAACAAAATATACATGCATACATACATCCAAACATGATACATGCATACATACATACATATATACATACATACATGCATGTGCACGTACGTACGTACATATATACATAAATATCTAGATATATACATCCATACATCCATACATACATACATACATACATACATACATATGGGAGCCCGGGAATTAAACAAACCGCTTAGTAAATGTTCTTATGCAAAAAATTGGCCAGTACGTTGCCTTGGGTCACTAGTTCTTACCCTGGTTTTCCTCCGTTCTAGATAAGGCAGTTAACCTGGCCGCAAAATACAGCCTATTCTGCGCTGACAAATGACGTTGAAACACAAACAAGGCGAAGAACACCTACATACATGCATACATACATACATAACTACACACATACATACATACGTATTTATATGCTTACATACATACATACATACATACATACATACATACATACTTTTAAATATGGGAGCCTCGGGTGAAACAGTTCGCTTAGCAGACGTTATGCCAAGAAGTTTTCCAGTAACTTCGCTTGGGTCCTTAGTTTCTACCCGAGTTTTCCCTGGTTCGATCTTCAACAGTTATGCTGGCCGCAGTGTATAGACTATCTTACTGTAACAAAAGCCGTTAAAACACAAGCGTCTCCAACAACACATACATACATACATACATACATACATACATACATACATACATTCATACAAACAAACAGACCAACAGACAGACAGATAGTGATATTTGGCTCACACGTGTTAAGAAATGTATGATTTGCTTTACTTCTGGGAAGCAAGCAATTAAATATGTTTGAAACATATGTCTTTTGAGTTCAGCATGAATATTTGAAAATTGCTGTAACAATTAACTTTGGGCTAAAGCTGCACTCGTGGCGGCCCAATATGGTAATGTATCGCTGACAGCGACCTGCATGTTGCAATAGTTCTGTACCACAGGCGCATGACGTGTGTGGCCATTTCGTGACTGTGCATGAATTTGATTGTTGGAGTCGATGTTGATCCAGGAACGAAATCCATATTGAGAAGTTCACTCAAAGACACTTTTAGTGGAATCAAGTCATGAAATGGAGTTCACAATGACAGATAAATGTCGTGCATGACAATAATCAAACTGACTTTGTTTTGTATGCTGATGATGTGTATGGATAAGAGCAAGAAACAAATACCGCAAGTCTGCTTTCCAATAGGTTCCAGTATTTGTTGGTTTCGTGTATACTATGGACCAACTAGTTAAAGACGGAAGAAGCCACTTATTTAAAGACACAAGGAACCATGTGATGGAATAAGAGAGTGAATTAGAAATGCAAAATGTGGTATGTCAATGAAAATGTTATTGTTCCAAGAACAGCACAAATTTAAACTCGTGATTACCATGACTAGTTTGGTTTAATGGAATTGTCAAACAGTTATCAAGTAATGTCTGACAATAAAAACATGTTCAGAGGTTGTTGATATGTTGAGAAGTTGTTGGATCCAATTGGTGACATATATATTGACCACTTGGAAGACTGGTCTATCTTGATCCAAAAAGTTATTCTAGTTAAATAAATAAATGAATAGAGAAATAGATGAAACTACTACTACTACTACTACTAATATTATTGCTACTATTATATCTACTACTACTAATTCTACAACTACTACTACAGGCACTACTTCTACAACTAATGCTATTATTATTAGTAGTAGTAGTTGTAGTGGTAGTAGAGTAGTAGTAATAGTAGTACTAGTAGTAGTATCGAGGGCAACATCATTTCCACGTATGTTACGTACTACTCTGCAATATGTTATCAATCGGTACGTGTTTCCCATATTTAAAAGTGTATTCCTGGAAGCAGAAGTATTTTCCTGTACAGTAATATGATTCTTAATTTGAAATTCCTTTCTGGAAACAAAACAAAAACATTTCACTTTGGGCATTCGTTAGGACTTTTACATACAATATTTTAGCTTGAGCAAAAATTGCAGTTAATTATCACCATTAAACTACAGTCTACAATTCATAACGTGTACGACATACCTATCCAGTCTAAACTGAGGATTTGAATATCGCATCTTGGCATCTGATAACTTATAACTAATTTGGAATTAAAGGATGGAAAGAGACTTTAATTAAACTAGATATGTAATCCATCATTTATTAATAGAGCAATCATGGTTCTTCCGGCGAATGTAACCATTGCAAATATGAGAAAGCTGACTGTGACAGTCAAATAACTATTTTATGAGCTATGGAACCTGCCTATGAGTAGTGATGTAATACATATCATATGTCAAAGAATGAATGAGAGTCGCTGATTGCGCAAACATGATTACCATAAGAAAATAAATTAACGCATTGTATTTGTTCCAACATGCCTATGTGTATACAATATTTTCTTCATTCTTAAACCATTTTAATTTTATTGATGTCGTCCGTCTGGTGCTACCGGATGTGAATGGGGTAATCTGAAATGGCTGGATTTTTAAAAAGGTCACCTTCATGGCATATTTCTCAAAAAGTATGGCTTACAATATATTATTCTTATTATGTATAGTACTGTTTCCAAACAACACCATTACGGGCTACAATAACAGTGCTAGCTGACTCTGTCCAATGTAGTTATTTCTTATACTAGTAGTTTTCTACCATGCAAAATATTAGGACAGTGTTTTTCACATGGTGTATCTGAAATACGTTGAATATCAGAGGAAAGCATAGTTTTACATTGCAAATATCGGGATAATAGGAGAGAGGACGATCCACGTTCTAGCAGTATGTGTCCACCCTATTGCATAGTTTTGTTAATAACATACGTTCAAACTTCATTTACATCCTGGTGAACAATACATTATCACAAGCCATAACCATTGGCTCTGTATCTGCATTAGTTTGCAACTAATATTGGATATGTTCACTTTTACTGATAGATTTAAACTTCACAAATGCAGTGACAAAGGTTCACGGGATCAAAACTAAACTTGAAAAATATATCTACATTCCCATCAAAGTCTAATGCAATTAGCAGTTCCGGTAAACGCTGTGTATACAATAGAAATATGAAACTTGTTTGGTTTCTGTCCTAAAATAATTCTCATAGTCGTATCGTTAATATATACTAATAGATGAGGTAAAGCGCCTAGCAATACATACAACAGGCACCTCATAATACCAATACGAAGTTATTTGTGGATTTTTAGGATTACGTGGGCATATTAATGGATAGCAATTACATAAATATATTTACGAAACTTGCACGTGTCTTGCATA
>JAECUM010014662.1:0-30427 GCA_016617855.1 Megalonaias nervosa
TTCCCATGTTCAGAAACTCATTTTACAATGGTAAATGATGCCTCTATAGAACCAGGTTATAGAACAGAGCATTCTCTACTCCAACTAACTTTTACATATTGGAAATGTAACAATTCTCTGCTGAAAGATTTAGAATACACAGCGCTTGTTAAGGACTCAGTTCAGGAGTGCCAGTGTCTCCCACATCAAATTATAACTTGGAACCAGCTACAGCTCCAAAGATTAACTTCTCCATTAATGACCAATTATTTTCTTAAAATACGTTTGTAAGAAATAAGAGGCAAAACTATTTCTTTTGTTCGTATTATAAAAGACAACATGCTCAACAGGAAGATCAAATTACAAATGAAATTACTATCTTAGAAGTGGAAAACAATGTAAATAATCTACATGAATTAGAAAGGAAAAACAGCCAGTTAGTGGAAATTCGTGCCAAAATATGGACGGAGTTACAGTAAGATGGGCAAAATGGATTGAAGATGGGGAAAGGGTTTCAAAATTTTTCTTTAATTTGGAAAATAGAAACTATACAAGTAAGATGATGCCAAATTTATCTAAACAATATGGAACATTTAGACCATATCATCGAGAAATTTTAACATAAACTAAATTATACTATGAACAATTATACTCTTATCATAATGTAGACCCAGCCGAGTTTGAAGTTTCAATGAATTTTCTAAACATTCCTAAATGGGATATTATACAAAGTAAATCAATGAATGGCCCATTACCCTAACAGAAGCAACAACGAGTCTTCAAACATGCCTAATTTTGAAAGTCCATGATTCTTTAAAGTCTTCTGGAAAGATATTGGTCAGAATTTTTTACAAGCAATCAATTATGCATGTAATTAATACTGAGCTGTCATCAACTCAGAAAGATGATGTTATGTCTCATTAAAGGGGTCAAGCTAAAACAATTTTAAGAAACTGGGGGCCCATTTTGTTCCTTAATATATCATACAAACTCGCTTCAGCACGCATTGCAAAATGGCTGAAACCTATACTTCGATTAATTATAAGTAGTGATCAGACACATTTTATTAAAGGCGAATACATAGGAGAAAATATCCGTACTCTTTATTACCTTATGATTTACTCGTAAAAATGCAAACTACCTGGATATCTTCTTGTACTTGATTTTGAGAAAGCATTTTATTTTATTGCGTGACATTTTTCTTGTAAAATTTTGGAAAGGATTGTCAAGGCTGGACCCATCTCTTCTACAAAATTTTGTGTCACTGTAAATGTTCAATATTCACCATGGTTAGAATTCAAGAGAAGATGTAGACAAGGTGACCTCTTATCCCCATACATTTTTAATTTTATGCACAGAGATATTAGCTCATTTGATTCTGAAAGATCCAAATATGAAAGGAATTAAATTTTTTAAAAAAAAACCCAAAACCCACAGAATATCTTGTTTCACAGTATGCAGATGATACCGCTCTCACTCTGGATTGCTCAGGGAAGTTCGTTAAGTCAGTTCTAGATCTTATCTTCCAATATTCTAAATTTTCAGGGTTCACTGTAAATATTTAAAAAAAAAACAACTAAATGAGTATGGACAGGAAATACAACTGGAAGTGCTGAAAAGTACTGCCAAGAATATCATTTATATTGGAATACATCTTATTTCATGTATCTAGGTATTACATTCCTAATAGAGTTACACGATATTGTCAGTACTCAATTATGAAAACGAAATTAGAGTATTTAAAATTTATTTTTGTCAGTGATCAAAAAGATCACTTACCCCGCATGGAAAATTTGTAGTTGCGAAAAGCTTGGCACACTCCAGGATTACTCACATATTTCTAAGTTTATCAGACCCACCTAAAGCCAAGTTTCAAGAGTTGGATGTACGTTTTAACAAGTTTTTTATGAGGTGGTGGAAACGTTAAAGTCAAAAAGAAAGTTTTATGTAAATAGTATTTTGAAGGAGGTTTGAAAATGATATATATCAACTTGTACAATCATTGAAATTCGCTTGGGTGAGAAGACTAAACCTAAATGGAAAGAGATTTTAACAACTTCCATGCCAAACATAGACACGATTTTGACTTTTGACATAGATTTTATGGCAAAAGTGAGAAATACTTTGAGTCAGTTCTTGACTGATTACTTACAACATATATTGAATTACATAATAAATTGATTCAAAGGAGTTTCTTGAAACTTAAATATGGATGAATCCTAATACTAAAAGTGGAAATTCTGTTGTTATGTAAATGTATTGGGAGAATAAAAGAAATTTTTTGAATGTAAATCATTTAGTCAGTGAATCCGGTTCATGATTTACTATAGCTGATTTTTATAATAAATTTGAAATGCTAGTCAACATCGTAGAATTTGAAGGCGTGCTCAGAGGTATCCAGTTTTTCTTCTAAAGAAACGTCATATAAACAATAATTTAAATATATATGACACTTTGTTTTACATAAAGCCGTTCTTTTGCTCGCTAAGAAATAAAAAAAGTGCTGTAGAAGTATACATCAAATGCAAAACGTTAATACTTCTTAGCCAACATTAGTATTGAAATGGAATCAAGAATATGAGTTTATAGATGAGACGGACTGGAAGGAATACTTTTCCTTCTAAATTAACTAAGCGTCGTAGACTGAGATAGTTTCAACAAAAATAATGCATAGAATTTTACCAACAAATAAGCTTTTAAACAAAATTGGAAGAGTCGATACAAGCGTCTGCTCTGTACGTAACGACTCCATAGCTCTGTATGTAACGACTCCATAACTCTATATGTAACGACTCCTTAGCTCTGTATGTAACGACTCCATAGCTCTATATGTAACGACTCCTTAGCTCTGTATGTAACGACTCCTAGCTCTGTATATAACGACTACATAGCTCTGTATGTAACGGCTCCTTAGTTCTGTATATAACGACTCCTGAGAGACTTTTATCTCATCTTTTTTGGCTTGTTATAAAACTGAGTCATTACTTACTAGTTTTATTGGGTGGATAAGGAGTAAGTGTAATCATCTGCACAATTTTCAAGTTTCAAAGAGAGAATGCATTCTTGGGATAACAAAGGGAAACAGTGATCAATCTCCTTTTCTTGCGACTGAAATCATATATCCATAAATGTAGATTTAACAAAGAAACGCCGAACATAGTCAATGAAAAAACACGAAGATTTAATATATACCAGAAAAATATTATGTATATATCAGTTGTACATGGAAAAAGTTTGATGACAAACAGGAACTATACAAATATATCTTTGAATGATTCGTAATATGTTTGCAAATCACAACTACAATTTTAAATAAGCCCATATATGCAATTAAGCACGTGTGCTGTGATGGAGGTATGACCTTATTTGCCTTGATGCAGGGCATATTAGAAAGGAAACGTGTAGTAGTTAACAACACACATCAATAAAGAAGAGTAATTTCAAAGGTGTCAATACAGTAAATTGTTAAAGTATTATTTGATCCTAATTTATGGGATTTTTTTTCTATTAGGAGATTGGTAATAAGAGAAATAATCATTTTAAACGATAAAATAATGTAAGTATTGTTAAATGAGTAAAGCAAATTGTTACTGTTTTGAACTTGTAATAAGTGAATGTTGAATCTGGTGGTAACATGCATATGTGCATGGGCATATGTGTGTGTACGTATGTATGTGTAATTGTATTTGTGTACATGTGTGTACAAGTAGAAAAAGGTGCAATAAATATACTTTCTTATTTCTTCTGCTCTCTCTCTCTCTCTCTCTCTCTCTCTCTCTCTCTCTCTCTCTCTCTCTCAAATAGCCAATATTAAATTCTGTATTGGGTTTAGAATTAGAATATAATACTATGTACTAGTAGTAACTAGTATTCCCTGTAAAGTAACGTGGGCTGTGAACTGTGAGGTAGTTAGTATGGTGGTTCCCCGACCCACTGTTACCCATATGCGGGGAATAATAATAATAATAATAATAATAATAATAATAATAATTATTATTATTATTATTATTATTATTATTATCATTATTATTATTATTATTATTATTATTATTATTATTATTATTATTATTATTTACGATTCAGTAGGGAGCCGCTGTAGCTCAGTTGATAGATCTCAGGACTCCTAATCCAAGTGTCTCGGGATCGATACCCGCCCAGGTCGGCTGTCTTGAGAAAGGCACTTATCTCCCCTTTACTATGCATGATATAAACAACAATGTGTTAAACGTGCTGAAAAAACCAAACAAACCAAATTAACATTTCAGAAGAGCCCAGAAATCTCTGTTAAGTACCTGTCAATTGTAAATTCCTTTTACAAACAATACCGTGGAGGGCAAATGCCTTTCACAGTAATACTGATCCCATAATATTATCTTTGTATTATGTAAATTTGATACCCTATTTCGCATATTTAAGCCCATTTCAGTTTCACCAAAACCAAAATAACCATGCCAGTTATCTAATCAGCTTATTATGATCATTTTGTTTATTTAAAAGAAAATTGTTGCTGCCGTTTAAACCAGATTGTTCCTGTTTTTAACATTACGATTGCGTATGGCACGTGTTGTTATAGCATTCGTTGTTCTTGCTTTCTGCACATTTCGATCTTTCTAAAACAAACTAGTGTCCATTTTTAGTGGGATCCCTTGCACGTCAAATGACCCTAACCTTCATGAACAGCTGCTGGAACATGTTGTCGAAGCGAAATGCAATAATTTCTGAAGACTGTCTTGTAAAGCCTGCCATATGCCTTCTTCGGCAAAAGGGGTGAGTGTAGGAGTGTAGGATGGTCTGTGCAATTACATTGTTTTAACTTATAATAGACGACATTAATCTTGGGATTTGTGAATTTTAATCGGAAATCACGGGGTGGGTGGATGGGGGCTTGTTGTCGTTATGTATGTATGTACGTATGTATGTATGTATGTATGTATGTATGTATGTATGTATGTATGTATAATATTTGTGCTGGTTTCCATTCCCATTTCAAATCTTTCAAAATCCTGGGAATATTCAGCCGATCAAAGCCTAAGTCGTTAGCTAAATCGGTGTCTTGTAGAACAAATGTGGAAAAAAGTAAAGGAAAAATCACTGATTACAGATAAATGATATATAGAATAAAATAATCGATTGGTCCAAATTGAACGCAGTTCGTAATATATTTATGCCAGTTAGAGGGATAGAGATATAACGCTTGTAGTTTGTTATTGGTACACGAGACAAGAGAGAAACGCAATTAGTTTTTTTTTATTTACCTAAATTGCCTTACCATGGCAACGAGCTTTATGGGAAGTGGTTGATGGAGTGGGTGCAAATCATATTTCGATACAGCCTCACAAATCACGAGTTGCAAAGCAGTGCAAGCTACAGACGGTCACATGTGGTGGGAAGATGAGCAAAGAACGGCTCTCCACTTTAATTTCTTTATATAAATTTCCAGCAAGAAACTTTGGCTGAGTAAATTCATTAGAATATGATGCCGAAAGCCGGAAGACATCAAAACGTAAACTGAAAGACGTCAACATATGAACTGCTAGGTAAACAGGGACGATTTTACCGGAGTATATTCATAGAGGTGCAGTGTATGAAAACTTGTAATGACTGCAAACATTACTTCTGGGATTTCTGTCTCAGTACACGAAGGTCTAGAATTTCAACCGACTCAACAAACAAAGGTAATATTGTACAGTTGCTTTGTAGTTGCCATTCTTACTATATTGCTCAACCTATCCACTGTTATTTTTGTGGCAAAGAATCGGAAGCACCTGCGTAAGTCTCCAGTTAAACATATTCTAAGTCTGAGCCTCAGCGACATGCTGGTTGGGTTGTCAGTAATCCCACTTGTTGTGGTCTTTAATAACATTGACCTCCTGAAGGACAAGATTGCTTGTCTAGCTGTTGTGCTATTGTACAATATGTCCATCAACGCAACGTATTACCACATGCTTGGAATCTGTGTTCAACGCTTAAATTTTGTCCGAAAAATCACCAGAGTCAATGGCAACAAGGGAAATATTGAACTAATTGCATACGTTTTACTTGTATGGGTAATTTGTATTGTTGCACATATTTGGATGGGTCTAACAATGGAGAAAGCATCAAGCATCAAAGAATGCTCTATTCGGGAATTATTTGGTGACAATTATTCAACGTTTATACCTTTATTATCTGCATGTACGCTGTGCCCGCCTTCCTGACGAATATTCTTTACTTAGGCATGGTTATTCAACTCCGCAGATCTCTGAGATCTGTCTTGCCGACACGAGTACCGTCTGGTGCCGAATTGTCCGCCAGCAACCCAACAACTGTGGCAATCATTATGGTTTTCTTTAATAATCACATGCCGCGAACATCACCAATAAATTCTCTCATAAGGACACAACGAAGAATAATGATAACTATGGGTACAATTTTGCTCATCTACGATCTTTTGACGGCGCCTCTTTTCATTGCTTACTCCATTGATCTTGCTGGTCATATTACACTCACATATCGACACAAATTTATTTTAATGATCTTGTCTATAATTCATTCACTCTTAAATCCTATTATGTATGTATTCACTATGGAGAAATATAGACAGTTATTGCTGAAGTGTATATGGAAAGGGTTTTCTTTGCTTTGTCCGTGTTGTTTCCAAAACGCATAACTGCATCTCCTTACACCATCAGTGAATGCAAAGTTTAAACAGTGTATTTAGTTAAAAAGATCGTAAGTGCAAAAAACGTAAAAATGTATTCTGTAAATGAAGCGAAAAGTGTTCGTATATTTATATTTAGCGAATTTTTCGAATTGAAATACTTGCACGTATATCTGATTCAATGAAATACCAGTTACTTCTGTAAATTCAGTTTCTTTTTGCCATAGACATTTGGCATATGTGTACAAAAACAAACACTATAACTAAAAACATATCTGCAATTATTATATAGTCTAATTTTATAGACTTAACACAGGAAGCAGCTCAACAATATTTACCCGTACACGTCGTATTCAAGTAGTTTACGTCGGTGATAAGACGTACATCCGGTCACAAGAACTACCTTTTTTTGGTAAACAACAGCAACGGGTGTCATTTTAGATGTTTACATCGATGTCTTTGATCAGCTGACACCTGAATAGGTTGAGTGTTCTTCGAAACTTATAGTAGTTTAGTTGTAAACTATGCTGATAAATTGATTGAGGGTCAGAAAAAGTTAATACTATAAAATGTACAAAGAGAAACGTTGCAAAAGTGCAAGTCTGGTTGTGGAAACAAAAGCAAGATCTGTGTTTGATAGAACTTTTGTATCTCGACAACTGAGTGAGTGTTTGGCTCAGATGTCCATGGGATTACGGAAAACAGACAGCACGGAATGTACCCTGGAGGCTACAAAAAAAGAGCACAGAGCGCCATTTAAAGAGAAAGACAAAAGACCATATAATTTCCCTGCGTGACAGGCAATATATCAGAGCAAACCACACCTTAACAGCGAAAACAAACTGGAACGAAAGAGAAAGGTATGAGACGGAAACCAAAATCATATGCTGTAATGGCTGAGGATTAGAATCTTTTATTTGACTTCACAGGGAGATATGAACAGATGAAACTGAAGTTGATGATGTCACGCTGAAAATCAATTCTGCAGGTAATATATGGTTATACTGTATATTATATACAAATATTATGATGAATATTATACAGAAAAATGTAAAGAATTGGTGTCTGCTAATGCTATTAGTTTGAAAATTTGCTACAAAAATAATGATGCCGTAGATTTATTATATATTTAAATTATGAAACAATAATAATAATAATAATAATAATAATAATAATAATAATAATAATAATAATAATAAGTTGTTAATGTAAAGAAGTGATTCAATCCTACTTCACGTTTCATACATGTGGTTGCGTATGCAAAGCACGGATGCCTATACCACCGACTCTGTAGCATCATATTTTGGTGATGTGTGCACGGTCGAGATGGCATAGGGTCGGTGCTTACGGGCAAGGCGATGGGTGATGTGACGTTTCCACGCAAAACCGAATTCGAATCTTCGTAGAATTAAAATTCTCTAACCTGTATGATAATGCTATTTATTCGTATTTATAAAAGTTCTGTTAGTATTATCAAGCATTATCCTGTAGAAACCAGGGACAGTACTTTCCGTTTTGTCAGGTGTATATATATTCTCTCTCTCTCTCTCTCTCTCTCTCTCTCTCTCTCTCTCTCTCTCTCTCTCTAAACCAGTAGAGATCATTTTAAGAACTCTTAAACGTTTATTTCAAAGCTACCATTGACAATGAAACAGGACGACAGCCCCTTCTATCTTGTACCTGTTCATAAAGTTTGTCACGAGAAACATGCACATCTAGCTGTTTGGTAGGATTTTAAATTTCAATTAACCGTAGAGAAGTTAGGTGGTTTTGATTAAATAAATTATAAAGGTTATTATTATTATTATTATTATTATTATTATTATTATTAATCTGTGAAAGTCTCTCATCACAATGTTTGAATAGTGACCAAAAATAGTTTAACTTGAAGAAAACAAATCGTTACAAGAGAGAATGAATGTAAAAGATGCAAGAATTTTATCCTAGTCAAATCACACCCATGAATAGTCTCTTTCTTTTTCTATCTAAAGCATTATCCAAATACTATAGACGCAATTATTATGGGCAGCCTGACGAAAACTGCGGCAACAAGAGATGGTATCTTCACAAGACAGTGAACCAAAGCATCGAAAATACCTCTGTGGAAACTCTGTCGAAACAGGGTTTAAGTCTTTAAGTGTCTGGCCACGAAAGTATTGAACAAGTGCAGCATTATGAAGCAAAATTAACAATGATAACAATGATATAACATAAACAATTGTTAACTCTTCCTATCTACAACTCTGCAACTTTCATGTCAAGCATGCTTACACATCTATCAGTATCTCCAGGTCAGATGCATACTACACGGAACCCTAGAGAATATGTTCTTTACGAAAATGTTATCGCCCGACAAACTGCAATTATATTTTCAGCAACTGCACTTGTGATTTTGAATTATTTTCTAACGGAAAAAACCAGCTGACCTAGATTAGGTACTGAAGTTACGTATATGCAAGTAGCATGCTTGGTTATTTCAAAATACTTCACTTCTCGAATTCTTCCATTCTCAGGTATGTATTTGTTTCTACCCTGAATTGATCCTTGGCAGCAGTGCCGGAATACCCATTAAGCACACTAAGTACGTGCTCAGGGCATTAGCCCAACAGGGGCATCAGAAAAAAATTCAAATGAATTGTTGATGATAAAATTAAATAAATTATATATGACCATTTCGATCTGCATGTACGAGTATTTTGATTTGTAATGGTGGCAACCTGGTATTTTCCCACCTTTTTAGTTTTTAATATTATTTATTTTGAGTTTCACATTTTGTAGGGGTGGGGGCACAATAATATTTTCAGTGATTTGGGTAACGAAAGGCTTTAATCTTGCATAACTTGGAAGTATATATTTTTGATGTAAATTTACCAATAAACGTATCAGTTTTAGAACCCTTGACTTTATGTTGCTTTCTTAAAAAAATACGATTCGTGCTTTTGCTGTTGCTGAAACTCAGTTTTGATCAAATTAGAAACAATTATAATCGACCTGCAAGTGGGCGCAGCTTGAATTAGCATTGATCAAAACCGTACATACGTATTCGTTCGCATCTCGAATGAAGTTGTACATGGATGGAGTAAACAATGAAACGATTTTTAAAATGGTTTTGTTGCTTTTACGTCAGAAATAGTATCAACATATGAAAACCATGTCATTCATGTTACAGAGTATATGATAAAACAATCCCACTTTGGATGATGTATGAAATTACGCGAAGACCCATCGTTCTGTCGTAGCTCGTCTGCCTTAACGCCCAAATGACCAGTGCACCCAAGATATAATGAAATATCTAAACAATAAGTTAAGTTAGTATATACCTGAGAGTGAAATATAGAAAATTATTGGAATAATATTTTTAATATTGTTCTTTTCTTATATTTTCATGAGTTAAAATATAAGATTTCTCATCATGCCGTGCGACTCTGTATCATGTGTTCCGCTAGAAGTTATACTTGCAACAACACAAAACGAACACTTTGAGAGCTAGAACAAATAAATGAAAAATGCACTTCCCTTCAGACACGAAAGTCATTGGCGGCGAGGGAGAGGGTGGGGGTGAAGAAACTTTACACGACGCCGTTACCGTCTCTGCGAAGTTATTTCCCCTGACAAAAATTTTAAAAACCGGCATGATGCATTTACTGAATTGGGCTTTCTTTGTGGTTAGATGGGTATTATAGTTTTACAACACAGAAGCAAAGCTGTACAGACAAAATCTTCCGGCGTGTCTGTGTCGATGCAGTTTGTAGTAGGGCTCAACTTATAAGCTAGGACATAAAGTAGTTCTAAGACATCATTACGCTTGCATTAAAGAAAAAGAAAATATATAGACAAGAAGAAGAATAATGATGACGACGACGATGATGATGATAAAATATACTGAGGGAATGTTGTTAGATTTTTATATCAAATGTTTATTAAAGCCTTTTGGAGTCTTATTAATTTCAGCTTTTCCTTTATCGGAGTTTATTCTTTGTCATGTGAATTGAACTTAATATAACACAAATCCACTGGTTTCTATGCCTACATTTCCCTACATTTCTCCAAAGAACATGTTTCATTGAAACGTACTAACGAACGAAAGTAATAACATATTTGATCACTTGGCCTTAGTCGGTAATTATCCATATTATATTTTCCCCCATATATCATGCATCAAAGAGTAAGATCTATTACCTGTACTGAATCAAACTCAATGATGTTTTATTTTGGCTATTAATTGGTTTTGACTCTACTCAGTGACTTATTTTCTTGGCAAATCTTCTACACCAATGGTATAATTACTTGAGGCATTGTATGTCGTCTCCCATAATGTTGCCACTAAAGAAGCACCTTATGCGGATATTACAGCACGTGTCGACTAATCGAAATCTGATGTAAATAATGAGTTGGTAACTCAGGTTACAATAAGAGTCTCAATGGTACTCTTAAATGCGGACCATAGGAAAGCATGGTGATAAGGCCATAGGAAAGCATGGTGATAAGAACATTCACAATTAAGAACACTTATGAATTTGGTAATCAACAATTAGACACGATTTGGTGACATTCTTAAATGCATATTTGAAGCATGAATACGTCCGGAAAAGGGCAAGGTAGGTAGCATAATAATCGTGTTAAAGAGAGATTAAAAAACCGGGATGCGGATAATTACAGTACAATTACAATAATTCCAGCAATTTGAAAGGTCTTCCAACAGATATTGCTTATCAGAATACTCTGTAAGGAGAGTTTCATCAGGAGTTAGGATGCAACATGGCTTCTTTACGTTACTTGAATTGGCATATTATGCAAAAGTGAAAGGCAGTAAGTTATAGGCGTCGTTTTGGATACAAAAAAGCGTTCGACAAAGTAGGGCACGATTCCTTGAGTTACATGATACTGGAAATAAGGTATATCATTGTAAGAAACTGGAAGCTCATTGTTAATATGTACATAGATAACAATGAGATAAATGTACAGGTAAAGAATATATTCGCTTTACCCAGTAAAAATGGGAACATGCCAAGGCAGTGTATCCCGTCAAATGTATCTTGTCTTCGTTAACGAGCTCCTGAATACGTTGACGATAACTAACTCAGGTCTATATATCTTCTGTTACGTGTCTAGGCTCGTACAAAAGTAACAAGAAAAGAGTGAAGACAACAAGCTTTCTAAAATTTAACAAATAATTTATTTCCCTAGAAAAACAAGGTAAAAATGAGAAAAAAGACTAAGAGTTTTGAGTCAAATCCAAAATTAATCCAAGAATTAAAAAATACAAGTCCTATCAATGAAAAGTCTTAAATGAATCTGTGGTTGAGTCCCGATGAAATCAAAATGGAGGGCGGTGACGTATGTCGTGACCTTCAAAGTGTTGCCGTGTCAACAGTTCCTTGTTGAATCACAGAAAATAATATTCCAGTTTAGAATTTCTGAATAAATTTCGATAAATTTCCTTGTACAAGAATTTCTGTATGAGCACTAGTATTTTCCAGGGAAAGAATCAATAATTCCATAAAATAAAAATTCAACTCAAACTGGTCAAAACAAAACACCTTTAGGTGTCAGAGATTTAGAACCCAACTGGCTAGTTCTTCTCATGAAAACGGTTATACAGTAAGTTAAGACGCAAAACAGATTCCCGTATGAGGGTCACCTCGTCACCTTCTAGAACACGTAGGATATTTTTGCATGCTAATTATCACGTACTCTAGGCAGGCTTTAGCTACAATCAATGGTTCTTACTCTAGGAAAAAAAAATTAAAAAAGTTGTTTACTAAAACCCCTTACTAGCTCTGAACCAAGGTCAGCAACTAGATACAGTGTTTCCACTACTGGTTGTTTATCAGGTCAAACAGAACTGAACTGAATTTCTAAAAAAAATATCAAATCCAGTAGACAAAGTTATCATTACAATAACATGTAATGAAATAAAATTAAAAACAAAATTTAAAACTAATAAACAAGTAATTAAATTACATATATATAACACTTCAATAAAACGTGTCCATGCCCAACTGTTTGATTTTTTTTTATTTTGTCATTAAGCAATCATGGATTATTTACCGAGTATTTATAATTATTCAAATAAATGGATGTTTAGATATAACTATGGGGAAAATAATACCATTGTGTTTAACGAATTAGTTTCGGATTATAGGAGAAGACACAGATCTTAGTTCGTACAATACAACGGGCACTCTATGGTTGCCAGACATGGTTTCGTCTCACACCGCAGAGTTTATTAGCGTTAGAGAGAGATCACAGTATTTTTTTTAAAGCATACACATGGTATCTCCAGGTGCTTCAGAACAAATGTAGCGTTAGGTTTGCTGGGCCATGAACCCTACTGAAGCATATTAATATATTAACCAGAGAAAGCTGAATGTTTTGAGACAAATGTGCGGACTGTCAATAGATTATCTCTCCATCAAGCATATTTGTTACGTTTGTTTACTTGCCATTTGCCAAATTCTAAATACAAACAAATAAAGTTTATCCTATGATACATAGGCTTTGGGGAAAATATAATTTAAAAGAATTTGTAGATCAGCACAGTATGCACAAGACCTTCCCAGAAAAGCTGTCGTGGCGATAGTGAAAGGAAATGCCAATATGCTTTATGAAAATTCATTGAAATCAATGCTATTGCGAGATGTGCTAAGTATGCTACATATATTGTACAACATTTTACATCTGACTCTGTTTTTTTAACAGACCGAAGGTAGTTTTTGGACTTGACAAGTTTGGGATCAAAGTGTATGTGAACCTTGACTCGATGTCTGCTATATAAAATAAACTTGAGTTTTAAACCGTTAACTGGCTGTTGCAACGTTTCCTGTCGTATACATCCTTCCTTAGGCACATCACGTCTATCTTTCCATTCACATATGTAACAAAGTTGTTAACGGTGAACATGCATTTTGAAATTTCTTTTATATCATATGTTCTTATGTTATTATAATCATGCTAAATGTAACGAAGATTTCAATTGGTTAGTACGTAATCAAGTGGTCAAGGTGGATCTTTTTTTACTCCTGTACAAACTGTGCGAAGAACTACTTTTATAAGAACTTCAATAAAAAGAGTCACGTGCAAAGTAACCAATGTCACAGAAAGGAGATACTCTGCATGGATTCAGAAATAAAATTTTATTTTTCTTATGAAATTGAAATAAATTGACTTCATGTAAGTCCTTCACGATACCACGAAAAACTAAGAAAACACACATTGAACTCTTATATCACGTTGTCTACCAAGGAACGTCATTTTAGTAATGTCATGGTGAAGCAACATTGCAGTGCAGTATCATTAGTGCTTTTTCTGCTTTGTGTCTATTCCAGAACACACACACACACACACACACACACACACACACACACACACATATATATATATACTTATATATATATATATATATATATATATATATATATATATATATATATATATATATATATATATATATATGCTGCTATATATATATATATATATATATATATATATATGGGCTCATTGTCTAATGATGTCTGCTTATAAGATCACAAATACAGTAACTTTTTTAAGATAATGCTTCCATAAGAAATAATTTAGCTCGCGCAATGAGGGTGTGCGATATTTCGGCAAACATGTATTGTACCAAACGAATTTTGAAATCATGAACAACGAAAGCTACATAGCTTACAGAGTTGATTTGCTGTTGGTGTCTATTTTATTCCATTGCTGTTGGTGTCTTCTTTATTCCATTACTGTTTGTGTCTTTTTTTATTCCATTGCTGTTGGTGTTTTCTTTATTCCATTGCTGTTTGTGTCTTTTGTATTCCATTGCTGTTGGTGTCTTTTTTTATTCCATTGCTGTTGGTGTCTTCTTTATTCCATTGCTGTTTGTGTCTTTTGTATTCCATTGCTGTTTGTGTCTTTTTTATTCCATTGCTGTTGGTGTATTTTGTATTCCATTGCTGTTGGTGTCTTTTTTATTCCATTGCTGTTTGTGTCTTTTTTTTATTCCGTTGCTGTTTGGTGTATTTTTTATTCCATTGCTGTTCTCATCTTGTTTATTCCATTGCTGTTGGTGTTTTTTTTATTCCATTGCTGTTGGTGTCTTCTTTATTCCATTGCTGTTGGTGTCTTTTTTATTCCATTGCTGTTGGTGTATTTTTATTCCATTGCTGTTGGTGTCTTTTTTTATTCCATTGCTGTTTGTGTCTTTTTTATTTCATTGCTGTTTGGTGTATTTTGCATTCCATTGCTGTTCTCATCTTGATTATTCCATTGCTGTTGGTGTATTTTTATTCCATTGCTGTTGGTGTCTTTTTTTATTCCATTGCTGTTGGTGTCTTTTTTATTCCATTGCTTTTTGTGTCTTTGTTATTCCGTTGCTGTTTGGTGTATTTGTATTCCATTGCTGTTCTCATTTTGTTTATTCCATTGCTGTTGGTGTCTTTTTTATTCCATTGTCGTTTGTGTCTTATCCATTGCTACTGATGTCTTTTATTCCATTACTGTTTCTGCCTTTCTTATTCCATTGCTGTTGGTGTCTTTTTCACTAAGTTGCTGTTTGGTGTCTTGTTTTTCCATTGCTCTTTTTTGTCTTTTTTGTATTCTTTTGCTGTTGGCGTCTTTTTTATTGCATTGATGTCGATATATTTTCCCCATTGCTGTTGGCGTGTTTTCTTAACATTATTTTTGATTCATTAAGGACTGTTTCCTTTGTTTTCTGTAATTTCGACGTTTTTATACGATATTTAAAAATTCATTGATTTTTTATTTTTTTAATTTTTTTACAGTGTCACTAATTGCTGATATTTTGGATTCTAACTAGTTTGCCTAATTTATGCCATTTAATTGCCTTTCTAATTTTGATGATATAACTATTTTCCATCTTGCTGTAGTGGATGTCCTCGCGTGCTGAATTAGATGCATATTAACGAAGTGCAATGTCACCTTGCAAAAATTATGATAAGAAAAAATAGTTACAGCCCATCATCAAAATTGTCATAGATCATCATTAGTACCAGTCAATTGTAAATTAGATTGGAGAATTTCAAATAAACTTGTTGTTTTAGAATAGTACGACTTTGGGGTAATAGAACTAGTAGAATTTGTAGACTTTAATTAAAATGATGATAGACTGGCAGATATCAGCAAGTACAGAAAAGAATGAGTGTAGTATGCAGCCAGAAATGAGAGAATATTCTGTAGCCAGGAATGAGATAAATTTTTAAGTGACTTACAGATAGATGGGTGGACGAGAAGAGCTGATCATGTATTCGAGTTACGTTAAACCAATTTGTTTAAAAATATATTCAGTGCATACTATATCTCCTTCAACAAGGCAATTCTTTTAGGGTAAAAATCAATCTGGTTTAGGGAATATTGCAGTCAGTTACATTAAACTGGTATAAAATCCTAGGTATTATTACCTGCCGCGTGGTCGTCTGTATCTGTTCATATTGGTTTCAACATAGTAGATTAGTTCTAGACTATGTACATTGACCAATATTCTATGTGATAATGACTTGCCTATAAAAGAAGAAAATCAGTGACTGATATAGAGGTCAAAAGTTAAAATGTCAATATCAGAAATAGCCACGAGAAACAAGGTCGTTGTAATGGGCGGGCGAGCAGGAGGGGGCTCCATTTCGTGTAGTTTTCGGTATTCTTTTCTGAGAGGAGGGTGGGGGCGCCTAAGCCAAATCTCGCCCGGCTCAACGTTTCGTCCAGCGCAAACTTGCGACGGCCCTGAAATTCTCAAAGTCTGCCGAATTTCCTGATGAAACTGCAGATTTCTCTACCCCAGCCCCCCCACCCCCATATTATCAGACTCTGTCGTATTACCTAAGAGTACTGCAGACTTCTCAATTCTCTCCATCATAAATTCTCAGACTCTATGATATTTCCCGAGGGAACTGCAGAATTATCAGCCGCCACGCTAACCCCTCCCACACAGACATATAAAGGTCCACAACAGATCCCTCGTTAACGATGGAAAAACCTGTATTCTTTAATCTCTGCATGACAATTCAATTTAGACTGCATTTGCTGGGGTCTTTTCTCTCTGCAATGACGTAAGTGCAAAATGGGAATAATTTAAGGATAAAGTTGGCGAATCTTCACATGCAGTAGTAAGCACAGAGCTAACGATGTAAGCAAGCACCGTTACAATATGCAAATGACGTCACAATGAAGCCCACTTGAGCTGCCAACAATAGTATGGTTCTTTTTCCCTTATTATTTCATTTCAGTATTTAATAAGAGAAATAACGGAGGATATATTCTCAGAGAGTATGACCTGACAGGAGCGCTCAGTTTTTCATCAAATAGTTGAATAAAATTTATAAATCAAAAATACAGTGCTAGACCTGCTGTTTGAATCTTTACTATTCGATAACTGTTCTTTGTCTTTTACATTTATCTTACTGTTCGCTACCTTTTATATTTCTATAACTGTTACATTTTAAGAATTACTTCAAAATGATGTTAAAGCAAAATCTGGCGTTTCTGCAAGATTCATATAGAGAACAACTTGTAATGGCAGTGGCGTTTCGAGAGAAACTTTTAAAAGCTTTACCTTGGGTGTAACACGGAGATAAACGTTCTTTTTAAAAAGTAAAAATTTAATATTTACGTTTTATAGCAACGAAATGAAATTTCAATTCGGTATATTGAACTTTGAAAATAGTAATTTAATTTTTTTCCTATCAAAAACGATCACATCAACTATCAATGCTATGTTGTTTTACACTGCTGGGCTTTCACGTATCTATGTATGGCTCGATTAAGAATGTGTGTGTACGACTGTGACCACTGAAGACATCTTGTGTCTAGTGCATCAGTTCATGTATTCAGCTAATGCGATTGTTTTTCATTTGTTGAAAATCTCGTTCTGGCTTTACGAGGCGAGGTATCGCTGAAAGAGACTGGGTTTATCGTCGTGAAGCTTCACAAATATTAAGTTTTGGGTGGACGAACATTCAGCCGGATGTGAGAAGAACAGAGTCTTATAACATTATAGGTCTTCTAAATAATACTAGACGAAGTTTCAAAAATCCATGAAATGCCGGCATTTTAAATATTAATATTATTCCTGCAACTTTATGATGAAACAAAAAATGAAGAAATCATTAAATTTTAATTGTCTGCAATTATTGCTTGCGTTGCTGTTAGTGATGGCATGTCGACTATTAAGTGTAGCGTTATGATGTTATTATGACGTAATAACAACCACGAATGGGGGGGGGGGGCTCAAAAAAGTTTTTATTCTAGCATGCATTTGAAAAGGCTGAGAATGGTTCGATTGACTCTCGTATGACGAAGCTTCCACGGAGTTCACGAGAGTCTAGTTGAACGAGAGTAGGGCAATTTTTCCTGTCAGTGACAGAAATAGTAGAAACATTGAGGTAAATCCTACGGATCATACCTCGAATCGATGCCGATAGCTGCCATTCGGACCACCTCGGCTATTTACGAAACAAGGATTGGCAGAGAAGTTGCGAATGCATTGAAATATTCTTCATTTGCAACTTCTTAGTTTATCCTACAGCCAATCCAATCGTAGAAGTAGTAATGGTAACCTGAATAGATTGCGGTTTCTTTATCGTAAAGACATTTATGGCGAGCAAAATTACGATTTTACTGTAGTTGTTGTTGTTATAGGGTTTAACGCCATTTCTCAGCACAAGATAGACTATACATGACGGCCAGTATTAATGGTGGAGGAAGAACCCTGGAAAACCCAGGGAAGAACCACCGACCCACGAGAAGCTACTGGCAGGCTTTCTCACGTACCCACGTTAGCCGAGTCTGGACTCGAACTCACGCAGACAGAGGTGAGATGGCAGCGATCCGTAACGATCAGCGCTTTAGACCACTCGGCCACTCGGGGCCCCCGATTTTTCTGTAAACGCCGCTACCAACATAAGTTGATTTCAGCAACTTTTGTACAAAAACTTCTACTCATATTTTTGCCACACGCTTTGAAGGAATGACTAGAAAATATATTACAACTTGAGCAAGAAGATCTACCACTGTTATTATTACCTAATAATGTTTCTTCAACTAATTTCATGCAAATTACAAACCAGATTAGGCTGATCTCGGGGTCAGTCAAATGCTCCGTGCTGGCAGTGTCTTTGTTTACAAGGCCATTTGGAGAGATAACCTGGTCTGACCTTGCCCCACCTTCATGAAATATCCCTTAAGTTCCTCCTCAAATAGACACTTTTAGCATCTTTCTTATTGTACTGTTGATACCAATTATGTTTTTAAAAGAACATTGGGGAGGCATCAGGCTGGTTCGGTGCAGAATTAGCCAAACATGGGCACACCAGATATTGATCGCTTCAGTGAGTACAACTTGTGTGATCATTGGGTACAACTGAAAACAGGAGTGCATTTATCTCAAGATCATTCCTTAAACACGTAAATAATTTGTGTGGCACGAGTATAAAAATAACAGCATGTGACCTCCAAGGAGTCCTTAACATAAAATGCAGCTGTCTTGTGGGGCTTATCTATGAGAGCGAAAGGCAAGGAGAAATTTTATTTAAAGCATCAGTCTGTCTGCAGTGATGTAAATTTATATGTCAGTTTGAATCATACAAGTATTATAACACCAATCAATCATTATTTTATATAAATAACTGAAAGATTTTGTAACGCAGATTTCACTTAAAAAGAAGTCGACCCTTTAACTTAGATGACGCCTAAAGCTGATTAGTCTGAATAGAGGTCGTTTAAGAGAAAAGAAAGAAAGGGCCTCGAGAAAACGATGCTGTTTATCGCCATTAACTAGAGTGTCCAGGTCACCGTTATATTTGTAGAAGTGACAAGAAGTTACAAAATGCCCATGTCATCGACCCAGTTCTATATACTTTATCTTTCGTACAGTTTGAGCCAAGCAGGGATCGTCCAAATATATATGTACATAGAATGAAACTTTTAGTGGTGCCTTCTTGACCTCAAACAAAGATAAAAGTTTTAGTTCAAGATACATACATAAATTTGGTCGGATGGAATGAACATTAGTTAATGTAACATGGCGTTGTTCTCGTCTCTCATTGCCTTCTTTCTTGTAGCCACTTTAATTCAAGGTAAGTTTACAGCAAATAGCTGGCACACATATGTCCTTACAATATTGTTCACGTCCCGTTTATTCTTTCTATCAATCATCTCCATCATAGGTATACCATTGAAGCAACATTGTGACGTATGTTTTATGTATTGGAAAGATTCCCCATTTTGAATCGGGTGATTTGGCTTTTAAAAATACAATTTAATGAAAATAAAACCGGGAGAAGTATCCATATGATCAAGTTCATACGTAATTTATCACAGCTGCTAATTGTTGCAAACAACTCCCATTGATTCGTCAGAACATTCATTGTTATCCACAAACTTGGGCTCTCCTTGTTCCTGTCAAAATAATAATCGATATGCATACTGATAACTGGCAAATGGATGTAGAAAGATGTACAATAAAGTAATTCTTTGACTGAAAATTATCTTGGCTTTTGAGAAAAAGAGACATGGACAGGCAGTTAATTGAATTTTTCTTGTTCAATCAGAACTAAAATAAATATATTGACAACATCAATAACAATATCAACAGACCAACTGTAGTCTGTAACACGACTAATACAGAGAAGCATTTGCAAGGTCTGTGGCGATGAATACGATTACCAAAATGGTTTGGTTATTGTTTCCTATATTTCAAAATCAAGTTAAGCAATCAGTCAACCGTTATATAATACTCCTCGCTTGATTCCATTGAATTTATATATTTCGATTAAAATGAAACGACGTATAACATGAAATAAAAAGAAATATAGTAATTGAAGTTAAGAAATAAAATCAACAATGAACAGAACATCACGAATTTATCATAAGATATGTAAGATCGTCTGCGCCATCCACCCTCGCCACAATTTCCATCTCTTGCAACGTTTATAACGTTGTATGGTCATCAAAAGCTAATTAAGTCAGACCTGATCAGGCCAACAGTAACCCACCATAACTGACATATCAACAAGTGGTACATTGTTAATAACGGTCATGATCCAAGCTGGACACATGTGCCTGCAGCTTTCGATAAAGACTTGCAAATCATTGACGTCATGAAAAGATTATCAAGTAATTATCACGTGATGCAATTTAGATCCTCTCAATTGTCGTAATTAATGTAATTGTTGTTACTGTGTTGTCTTTGCTTTCGTGCTTTGCCGTTATTCTACTACTCAAAAATCCATCACGATAGTCGCATCTACAAGGATAAGAACAGAAACGTTACAAGTGCCACCATTCTCATTACTTTGACTATTGTTTCTGACGCCTTAACAAAACAACAGCAACAAATACTACACAGCTACTACAACCACTACTTAGGAACTTATTACTACTAATGCTGCTGCTACCGACACCGCCTTAGTTGTCGCCACTCATGTTGACGAAGGATTTTTTTTCCACACTATGTATATTCAAGGGGGACAGATATGGGCGGTTTGCATACATTCTACATGCATATTTCCGCAAATTAAAAATAGTTTTTGCCATCGTCGCTCTTTTTCTTAGAGCTTTTATCGACGATGACGAAGAACATTTTAACTGCTTAAACTGACTCATGGTTTTGATTACTTAAGGAAAAAATCGAGTCGGTGTAAAAATACTTTCTTGCGAATCCAAATACTTTTTTGATGCTACCTACGGTAACTATTGTTACATTTGATGCTATTAATAAATTAAAAGTTAACCAATGAAATTCAGGTAATTTAACCATTAAGCACTTGCAAATGGTGCAATTTAATTAGAACACTTATTATAATTATTATTACATTAGGGACCGATCGTTTAATATTTTGGATGGGGTGGGGAACGGGGCCAAGAAAATTGAGGAAAACTGAGCAGTAAACTTTGTGTGTAAATGATACCAATACTGGATTGTATCCAGGGGGAGAAGAATCAAGTGCGCAGGAAAATCAGCTTGGAATTTTTCTCGCTTTCTCGCTTTCTCGCTCCCACTCTCTCTCATATATATATATATATATATATATATATATATATATATATATATATATATATATATATATATATATATTTGGTTGCATTATGACAATTATTGCATCAGGGATTGACCAAGCTGCATTAGGGATTGACCAAGCACCGCTTAATGTAACAATTTTACTATCAAGCATGCAATGTTAACTCTTCATATTATAATACGTCCAAACGAATAATGATCGTTTACATTGCCCATGATTTTTCTCTTTAAACTCGTGAAGTTTTCACGAGTTAGTTTGTTTGTTTGTCCTTCTTTCATAATATTCGTTTCAGATTGCTACGATAAACAAAATACACTAATTCTGCCCTTTGCTCAAAATTTCAGCTTTCCCAGCTCGTGCCTGAGTTACAACTGCGCGCTCATTGTCTGTCTGTCTGTCTCTCTCTCTGTCTCTGTCTCTGTCTCTCTCTCTCTCTTTCTCTATATATATATAGTAGAAGTACAGTATATACTCGCTGATAAGACGAGTACAACTACAAAGTGCACAGACCCCGGTCGGCTGTCGCAATACGTGCTGGCAGATCTGGATCTGTGCATTTCATTAGGGGTATCCAGTAGATTAAACAACATATACTCTAATCCGCAGGCGCGTTGTGATACGGCAGATTAGGATCTTTGTTGTTTGCAATTTGACTCGTGTTATAAGTGAGTACGGACGGTACATATTATGCGGTTCGGGACGAAAATGCACAAATAAATGAATGCTCTTTATTTTTTAAGTTGTTAAACCTTGATGCACTAACACTGTCATGTCGTTAGGTTACGATTCTATGTCTGTAACAATCACTGGTAAACGGAAAAACAAGAAACTAAATCAAGCAATAAAATTCCTGCGTGCGGCGTATCGTTTGACGTTATCCAGATATAGGTTTAGACTGGCCGAGATAAGGAATCAAGGAAAGAATGATGGTCAGATTTTCGATGGTGTACTTATCCTGCAAAGATTCACCGTTTATAGGTCACAAGGTCGTTTAATTTCTAAGATAAAAAGGGAAGAACCAAGATAGAAGATACATTTCAGTATTGTACATGAACTTTTTTTGTAATAACTTTTTTGTAATACTCTGATGCCAAGTATATTATGCTATGTTAATCCTCATACATCAATCTTTCATCTGAATTAAAATATTGCCTGTGTTCAGTATCACACCAGGAATACATTAACATTTCAATCATCAATAAGATATAAATATAAATATCTAAAACTGGCGAGTTTGTTTCAAGAGTATTTTCAGTATTCAAAAGATCGCGGCGTGAAACGATTCCCCGGATCTTCTCAGATAGATTTTAAGTGACATTATTCTTACGATAACGCGCTTTCAGGTTCATCGATCATCCAATATAACAACTAACTCAGACTTAATAAATTATCACACTATCGACATCGTTAATGAGAAAATAATTGAAACTATTAGTCAGAGATGAATTTTTATTTGAAACGCGGAGGCTGAGACTCAATATGAAACCGGGAATTACTGTAATTACCGCTTTATGCCTCACAGCGAACAATCTTCCGTCGCATAATAATCAAGGGTATCAGTGTCTAGACTGGTCAGGACGAACTATTAGCTTTAATGAAAGCCTTTGGCAATTCAACATCTCTTATTAAAATACCAGTTATACAGGTCATTTAGTCGTTCAGTACCGACTATTTCAGTAATGAGTGATATTTTTTTGAGAATACCTTTAAATGGCAATTATTCACTTTATTTGTTTCTTCGTACATACATATTCCTTTGGAATGTTTGCTATTTACGCGCCTCAAAAAACACTGGCGGAAAAAATCAACATTAATATACGTGGTCATTTTTGGACGAGGTCAACATAACATTTACATAATGTTTCAGAGTGGCATAACTGTACATAACATGTTGTTCAAGAAGAAATATTTTCTTCGCTTTTGAAATGATTTCTTGGATCCTTCAACTAATACTAGTTTTTGAAAGTGCCTAAACTTCGACGAATTTCAGGAGATGATCCGTGTACCAACTACCAGACAATCCATCAACCGCAACGCAGTGTCACCTACGTCTCTCAGAACGATGATCAACTGATCTGCGACCGACTTCTTACACCGGGTTGGTACAGATTTGACACTGGGGAAATGCCGACATCGTGTGTCCAAGTATATCACTGTGGAACCCATATACCTCTGTGGTTACAGGTACAGGCAAATAACTCGTGGGTATCAAATTTAATTAAATTAACTTGGAAGTTTTGAATTTTCATCTAGCAGTTCATTTAAGTCTAGACTAACACTAATAAACGGATATGGACTCAGAGATCTTGAAAAATTAATACATTAAAATTCAAAGTCGGTCATTTTTGTATCAGAACTGGACTACGCAAATTTTACAACAAATTACCCGCAGGTGCCTGAAATATTGTGATGATATTTTAGATCTGGACCTCTCTGTCACAAGTTTCATTTATAGTTGTTAAAATCTTGTATCCCTAAACGAAAACATTTTTGGATCACTCAGATTAAAAAAACAACAACACACACAGCATAAACAACCCCCATAATAAACACAACAACAACAACAACAACAACAACAACAACAACAGAAGAACTATCGAGTTTGTTGACCAAAGCGATACGTCAGAGATGGACAACTCAGATAATATTCAATGATAATAACGTTGTGATAAGCATAAAAAATCCTGATAACAAGATTGTTGAAACAGTAAGATTGGAAGAAGGAATAAATTATGTATTTGGTGTGAGAAAATACAGAAATTTACAGTACATCTGGAAGATCTCTAAAATGATTCGACAGAGGTAGAAACAGAATTTATGGAAAAAGTTCGGTGGCTCAAACTATAAAGCAGTTATTTTTGGATCGCTATGAAAACAAAAAATAACATAATCTGAAATCATTGAATGGATTGAAATGTTACAGATTTGCTGAAAATAAACATTTCATGTGCGTTTATATTGTTGATAACGGCTAAGACAAATTGTCAAGTATTCCCAGATGTTTTATGACTAACAAACAACAGTATCGTGTCTAAGACATCTTTACTACGATCAAAAAGGTCAGCTTAAACAAATATCAGTCCCTCGGACGAAACTAAATGAAGCAAAATAAATAAAATACGATGCATTTAAAGGACAGTTAACTGACAATCTACGTACGCATTAAACAAGTAAACGATACAAATATTTCCCTACAGACGTGTCTTTGTTAGTCACGTGCAAGACGAGTAAAATCGAAACATTGCTTAGATGTGAGCATATGAACATATCGGAAAGCTTAATGGAGTTCTGAAGACCAGAATATAAAACGTGGATCAAGCAACTGAGGAACAGGTAAAACATATAAAAGGTATAGATGAATCTATTCCGTTATTTGACAAGTTATACATTTGGAACTTATAAATTCAGAATCGGTGAAACAGCCAAATGCAAAATAATATTTGCAAAGAGCCATCTTCTTAAATTTACCGATGAAACATTTAAAAATTCGGTAAGTAACTTTTAGGTGATCAGATAGTTTATGAACTTGCAAACTTTAGAAGGGAGGATATTGAGGGAATGCTTAACGAGCAAGAGTTATCTAAAAACGACAAACAAGATGACATATACAAAGCTGACAAGATTTTTAATATTCGAATGAACATTATGCACCTGCAGAATGGAAAGGATATTATGAACTGTTATAAATATCATCACTCACAAAGAAATGACGATTCCAACTACATCGAGAAAAAAAAAACACGACCCCCTCCCCCAAAATAAAGGAAAATATAATGCTTACAAGCTGGTGTAGGAGATTTGAATAAAGTAAAAGGTAATGAAAATGTTAATGGAATCAAGAGTATATTTAAACTTCTGTTAAATAATATTTACCATGAATTATTTTGACTCATCCATAAACCTGTCGTTTAGGAAGAAGTACTTTAAAACTAACCACATTCGGTTGATTTGGAACAATTTGTATAGTATCACAATGAGGAAAAAAATAAAAGTAAAATTCTTTCACACTGTGCATACCTGCGGTTTTTAATATTCTGTTTCCAGAGAATTTTCGCATGATAGTGATTTAAAATAGACCATTGAAATAAATTGTACAATCATCTTTAAAGATGTGACCTTTAGAACCAAGAGTAGTTGTAAAATATTAAAACGAATAAGCGACAAACTAATTGAGGAATTATTTAAAAAAGCTATAAAAAGGTGCCAGAGATAGACATTTTGTGTAAAAGAAACAATATTAAGTTGAAATTACAATGGAGGAAATGGATAAATTAGAGAACTATCAATACAGGATTACACATAAATGTGGAAAACGGTAAAAAGAGAATCAACGTATTTACGTAAGAAAAAGCCAATTTAATTCTTTTAGTTAGCCAAGGGTTGAACTTGATCGTAGAAAGTAGGCATCGGATTAAGACCCCCCCCCCCCAAAAAAAACAACTTGTACAAAACCGTAGAATGTACATGCAGCTCAGTTTAATATATACAATTGTTTTACTCACCTGAACAAAGTTAACTCATCGATTTACTTCTTCTAGATTAACATTTACCAAACTGAAACTCAAGTTTTCACACTCTAACCACTAGACATTTCTTGCACTATAAAACTGGACACTGATGATTCTGAATGTGAATATAATGGACTAAATTTGGCAGTGTGGATGGTAACATCTAGTTAAGGGATTTCCTATGGGCATCTTTTATGATATTTCCTATTGACTCTTTGTGAGATTTCCAGTTGTCATTTGCTTATGGGATAACCACTGAAAGTGAGTAATATCAGTATATTAATTTCTTGTTTATTTTCAGACGCAAAAAATATCCGTTGATAATATATTAACACTGAAATCAATTGTCAATACCACTGAATAAAAATATTTTCATTAAAAAAACCCAACTTATTTTCATATGCAACAGCCTTAAATTTCACAACAACATGACTGCAGATACCTCAAAACGTAAAAAAAAAACAAACACGAAAAAGAAAAAAAAAACAACAAAAAAACCAAACAACAAATGCTTGATTGAAGATAGACCAGAAGAACATAAAACTTTACATCACAATTTTGCAGACCCTACATCAGCTGTGATAGCAGGTTAGGATTTGAATATTAGTACGGAACAGGTATTTTTGAATACTAGAGGTCATTGTCAGCTGATGAAGAAAATTCTGTGACAGACAAAGATGAATAAACAAGTTGGAGACATAGCATTTGTGATTTATATTTGATGTGCACAGGTACCAAACACAACAGCAATTACACAATTTCTTTGCCAGCACCAGACACATTATAAAAGTAAAAGAGGCTATTCAGTTTTAGGAGAACATGGTTACGACAAAGAGTAAAATATTGTTGTAAAAATTATAGCAAAACATTAAAAATCTGAATCAAAGGTTGAAATAGAATATGCCCAAACGATGATATTATTTGATTTCCGGATGACATAATGAGGAAACTGGCTAGTACCGTCGGATACAACAATTTAATGAGATCGAGTGACTCATTTCAACAGTAATTAAACTTCACCATTATTACCGAGGTGTTCCAAAGGTAGATAAACAATCTTTGATCCTACTACAAGAAACTGAGGGGGACAAAAATAAAGACAAATTGTGTAAGAGCTATGTGTGCAAGAAAGATCGTGATTACAATATTTCTGCTGCCAGATCTGCTAAAGCGATCCGATACACGAACGTTCAAGAGACTCATCGCCATTTAGAAATTTAGACCATGAAAGGAAGAAACAATCATTTAGTTCGATACTCACTCTTCTGGAAGCTAGTATTGTTTACTTTTCAGAATAGTTTATGAACATCTAACAGTTCTAGATGCTTAGTTACATCTATGACTGTAATAAATACAAATAGCAATGCTATTACTGCCCAAACAAGTAAGATGTCATCTTCAGCACGGAGGGAAGCAATTTGTCAAGCACTCCTGAGCAACAAGCGTATGACGCAAGCAAATAATTATAGACAGTACTGATGCTGCTTTATTTGGTTAAACGAGACAAAAATTAGGAAACGTTTTCAAACATTGTTTTGCATATTTTGTCCAAATATGATTTGCCTGGAGGAAGGAGGTTGAAACAGAAAACCTATTCCACAATCAGAACCACTAAAACCACCACCAGTTACAGCAGTTTTAACAGAATTAGCTAATTAGTAACTTTGATATTGTCATTGCTAGGTTTAGTCTTACTTGGAGATAAAATTTATTCATCATTGATTTTAATTTTTGCCCGTTTAAGTAATAAATATTTTCCAACGTTTCAATATTTCAGGATAGTATCAACTCTTCTTCATGTCGTCTTCAAGTCATTTATTTATTTGTCATGATATATGAGTTCTATTTCAAAGGCATCAGCTTCAACTGCCTTTTCTATCCTGCGATCCTTTCTCCTTGTGGAGTAAACAAGAACGTCGGATAGCTTAATATTCCTTAAATTCAGCTTAATGTATGAAAAGACAACATACTCTAAGTTTCGTCTAATGAATCCACCATTTAATTCAAATCCGTAGTTAGTTGTCTTAATCCACCAATTAATTCGTTTATATCATTCAGAACTTCTTCCAGTAATGTTTTGTTTTCATTATGGTGTATTGGTTTCCTATCTATAATAATAAGTTCAAGCTGATGTCAAGGTTTATGTATGTGTCTAGAAGTGTATTTAATCATTATTTAGTCCTTTCATTAAAACGTTTCCTCCAAATATTTCTTTTTTGATGTAGATGCTAAATGCTTTGTACCACTATTATGGGAGATTCTAATATAATTTTTTTCATCCGTGTCTTCCTACGTATATTTCACTATTGCCATCTCTATAAGACCTCTTGTATATTTTCTTATGAAGTTATCACCTACAGCATAAGTAGACTTTTCGAATAATTCCTTCATTCTTTGCTGATTGTGTATCGTCGCGGTCAAAATCATCAGTAGCATTTGCAGTATCATCAACTCGAATCTGATACAGTGCTGATATTGTATCACCATCATCATGATAATCACGATTCTCAAATTATTTCATTTCAAAATCTTCAACACTCTCAGCCATTTTTCCTAATTTAAGAAATGATGAAATGGACAAATCGTAACTAGAAAAAGAATTGTGGTTTATTAAAGACAGAACGGCATTTATATAGTATCATCAAAAATCGAAGAAAAAAAACCCAGGAACTAGACACAGTTATTGCAATGGAACATAAAGATACCACTAAAACATGCCTAAAAAAGAATTGGAGAAAATGGACGGGAAACAAACAAATAAGACGTATCTTTCCAAGTGCTGGAGCTGCTAAACCATGACAAATCATTGTCTGATGTCGTAATTTACACTATTGTATAAATAATTATAAAATTTATGTGAATTGACAACTTGGATATTCTACGAAATGAACCGAAAAATAGCTTTGTGACATCAAACGAAATTAGATACTTCACCGCAATTAGACCTTGGTTTGTCTCTATCGGCACTCAGTACTACATAAATAACCATCAAATATATACATTTTAAGAGGCCAACTGAAAATAAGAATAAAATAATTATTAAATAAAACTTTAAACAAAAATTAACTGTTGTGCAAACAAAGAACATTATCAACAAACTTTACCTTGCAACTTTAAGCTCTGCTTTTACGCTGCCTACATCATGCTTTTTAAAAAAGATATTGAAATTTGCAATTGGTCCACCATTAATACTTGGTATTAAGTGAAACTTATCATTCCAACTTTTGTTGACTGGTTCACAAATCAACAACTTGATAGCAAATGTACTTTTACCTGACAGATGTGTCGCTCAATAGATACAAGTTATATTTATTGATAGATAAATGAATGACGCATCAAGTTAGCCTCTTTGGCGGAGAATATATCCATGACAACTACACAATCACGTCAGCAAAATGTTGAACAGATTAAACTTATTTTAAAATGAAGATCGAACACTGTGAGAAAGAAATACGGAGTGTTATTCAAGATTCTAAATTGGTAAGTGGTAGGAATGGAAACAATTTGAATTAGGTGTTTCTGTGGACGGATATTGCATTTATCGAGAATAACTATTCATATAATGGTTCCTCTAACCTTTACCGGAATCAGCTCAGCAGTTATTGGAATCGTTTCAAACATTTCGAATCAAAAAGATGATTTGTAGGTAAATAAGCTGATATTATAATATCTGTTACTATCAGGCTGATCACTAGCTATGAGACGATAAGCAGAACCATCAGTTAAATCAAATCATCCAGGAAGATTTTTATTTTATTATCAGCGAGTACAACAAATACAAAGATATAACGACAAAATGCAATAAGGACTTAAACAAGTACAGAAAAATTCTCTGGATAAAGTTACTTTAAAGAAGTTGAAAAGAAAATAATCCAACTCTTGGCTGCCATGGTTCTCATATAAAAATAATCGGTCAGCCTTTGCAAAAGCAAGAAAGCTATACTACAGTCGGTGGTGTCAGAAAAAGAAAAAATATTTTACAAATCCATTTTATAAACATAAATAGTAAACTATCTATTTCATTGCTGAGAATATTTTGCTGGGTATAATACTTTTTGCGATGAACTTATATACAGCTTATCAATTTACATCTATGATAAAAAGAAACAATAACTGTTTAATCCCTGGACTGCATATAAAATATTAAATGGGGCTGAAACGGTGACAACAAAAAAGATATTGATATCAGTTGTTTGAAACACAAGTCAAAACAAAACATTTCACTCTGAGTTACATCTACACGGTCGAATCACCACATTGATACATTGTTAGGATTCAAT